>BQNB010017464.1:0-69899 GCA_026074375.1 Tanacetum coccineum
CTTGTGTTATGATTATGAATGCTTTTGATGTCACACCATATTTGTAATACTTCTACCCTTGTGGGTCGGGGCGTTACATGCTTTGTGTGAGAAGAAGGTCTAGATCCCTTGAGTAAACTCTTCCCATAACAGCTCTGCATGATCAACATTAGTTTGAGTGACGATTCCCCACAGCATTTGCAGAACTAGGTGTCTGGGTTTGTCACTGCCAGAAGTCTTTCCTGTCAAGCACTGGTTGATTAAGGTTAGAATTGCCCTCCATGGTTGATACACATAATTCACCCGTATATTGGAGACAATTTCTACAGGTTCAGGATACCCCAGCTCATTAACAAAATCAATCACATTGTTACTAGACGGAGGTAACTCAAATGGGTGAGTTGGGTTGACAGGAGTAATTACTAATGCCTTTCTGAGAAGATCAACACTTAGATCAAACCATTGTTCATCAACTTGACAACTATAAACCACAGCCTTCTCGTTATATTTCATTGTGTTCCAGAACTATTGCAGGTAGATAGTAGGAACATTTGCTGAGGCAATGAATGCTTGGAAGAAGTTGGTATTACTCAGGATGTCCACTGATATCTGAAAGATGGGGTTCTTTTGAATCTTTTATGCATTGAAAAGAAGGATGCTTTTCCCGATTGTTAACCACTGAGAGCGAGGTACAATCTGCTCATCTGTTCTTGTAGGAGGTTGAGTGGGAACATTTTTTTCTGCCATTGTATTCTGCAAAAGAGTATTTAACAAAGAAGACAAACATTGCAGAGAAACGATGTTAGAGAGAACTTTAGCATTGATTAAAGTCATGTCATTCCACGATTGATTAAAAACAGAGGTAACTCTGGTTTGATTAAAAACTGCTAATTATCCAACAGGATCAATTACTTGTTAACTAAGCCCGGATGGGGTTTATAAAAGCAATTGGGACATTCAAAGGGGCCTTGATAGATTATTAGGCTCAATGGGCCAAAATATGAAACTTAGCCCAAATCGCCGCCAGGCAGAATGCCAACTCGCCGTTAGGAGAATCGAGCAAACCGCCGCGAGGAAGGCACTAAACCGCCATGAATAACATTTGAAAAGGGGCGGGTTGAATATTTTAATATATAAAAATATTCGACCAAACCGCCGAGAGACGGCGGTTTACCTGTTGGAATAAAATAAAAGAAAATTATGGCAACCCGCTGTTAGTCAACCCGCTGTTAGTCAACCCGCCGTTAGGCAACTCGCTGTTAATCAACCCGCCATATGAACCAGCGGGTTGAGTAAGTTATTAAAGAATAATAAAATAACCAACTCGCCACCTAGAAACATAAGCAACTCGCCATTCGGACAGATTTCTTAAAATTCAAACCACGCACCTCCTTTGTCAAAACTAATCACATCCTAAGGCATTCCTAGGCTATCCTACGCATAAGACACACATTACTCCCGACTTTTACTTTCTAAAAGTCAACCCGCCATTAAGAAACATGGGCAAATCATTCATTATTGTTTGAGATAGAAATCCACACATCAAAACTTATTAATATATACCTTATGAACAATTCCCAGCAACTAAGTCACACCTTACAACACTACATTGGCATTTACATTAATTGGCTTTTTCATCTAAGCGGAACCTAGATCTTTTTTTTCTACACCTTTTAATGTGTTTTATTCGTTCCATTGATACACACTAGACATAAATGATATAGATTTAAAGTTAGATAAAAATACCTTTGCAAGAAACACTGGAAATAAATAATTTGTGGCTTTGTTCTTGGCGGGAGAGTTGCTTGAGATGTGTGTGTGTATGTGTTTTATCTTTGAATGGATTTCCATAAGTTTGACAAAAACACTCGCCGTCTTTTGTCATCCTAAGTTAGAAAGAAAATGTTGGCTGAAATAGTACTTAGGTTTCCATCTTCTTTTAATTTTTGTTTTTGTTTTTCTAAGGATCTTCTAAGTTTAGGCAATTGGCCAATTTAGTCCCTATTGGTTAATAAGACTAGGAAACAAAAAGCAAATTGCTTTTAAACCCTAATCATTATAACTATAGATAACTTTGGACCTTTGAGTTAAAATTAATTAACTCTCTTTCAAATATTAACCCATTAGAATATAACAACCATTCTTTAATTACACTTTCATAGCACTACAACACCTCTTTTAGAACCCATTGATTGTGTAACATTCACATCCCCCTCTAAAAAACGACCGTTTTTCTATGGAAAGCTGTTAGTCCGTTGATGAGATGAAAAATATATGCGTAACAGCTCTACCATACAACTATTGTTTTTAATATACCCCATAACGCATGGATTTAAAGTAATCCATGCAGACATCAAACTGTGTGGCAATTTGAAGTAATTGACAAGCCTTTTTGTAATTCTGAATGACTTAAAATATTTCTAAGTAAGTTAAAATGTATATATATTGGTATTTTTATTATTATTATGTTTAAATTTATATATATTTATATATATATATATATTATATATATATATATCTAATATGTATATATATATATTAGTGATGTTTCAGTCCTTCTGTACAAAGGATACATCGAGTCATTTGTGTTTACTCATCTCTCCTTCTGAGACGTCTCTGAGAGTTTTCAGGGTCAAAACTCTTCATGCCTAGCATGAAGAGAAATTCGAACCGTTTATCTTTTTGTAATGCTTTGGTTTGAAGAATGTTGTGCAATGTTGATAATTCATTTCACGAAGTAGAGGTTTCAACCATTATTTTCCACTTGCTTGGATGTAATGGTGTGTATGGTCGATGTGTTTGATCGTGAGTTTGCTGGTTTGTTACAGCAAAGAGCAATTGCTCCTCTTGTTATCACCAGAAAGATGAACTTTTATTGAAGTCAAATCATAGTCTTTGAGCTGTGATAGATCCAAAGATTTGAGGCACAAAATCAGACATTGGCGGGTGGTGGGGGGTGATGTATTCAGCCTCTGTATTCGATATTGCAGTGCTTCTTTGCTTCTTAGATGACCAGCTAACCAATCTATCTTAAGAATCTGAGCATCTGCACGTCGCTACTTCTTCTTGAATCTTGACAACCGCATGAAATTCGATCTGCATAAGTGTTAGTGACATGGCGTTGTCTTTCGGTTTTTTTTTTTTTTTTTTTCAGGATACCAAAGACCACTGTCTAATTGGGTCCTTTCCAGTACCGACAAGGACATGTTTGATAGCTTAAAGTGCTTTTTGGTCGGATTAGCTGATAGCTAGCACACATTGCCTAACAGCGAGTACGAAGGTCGGTTCCTACCTGGCTGTAAGGATTACATTAGGGAGCCAAAATTTCCTCTAAATCGAGTTTGGTCAACTTGACTAATCCCCATGAGATTCCTGTTAGTTTCAATCGTTCCACCTTTGGCTGCATAGAAGGGTCATGCGAGATCCTATTTCATATTTCTTTAAGGTTGCGAGAGCATATTTTGCTTGGTTAATTAAAGAGTGCCTCTGGGATTTTGAGAGACTTATAGTCTAAGAAAATGACATTTGTCCATCATTGAATCTGAATTTTTGGAGTTTATTTTCTTTGGAAAATATGTGACACACATTATGATATGTTAAGGCACAAAATGATGTATCTATGTATATTTGAACAAAGTAGATATGTTTGCTGATTTTGTTGGAATAACGTTGGTCCACGGCTCCCTTGAAGAAAGTGTTGGCCTACAGGAACTTGAGGTGTGTCTTACCACGCCCTTGGTGCTTTGCTTTAGGCCCCATAATGAGCCTTCTCTCAGACGATAGAGCGTGAGTAGGGAGTTTCCTGGTCTTCAAATCTTCAGTGTGACTTACCAAAGACTTCTTCTTGAAGATCGACCATCAGAAAAAGAGTTTTTGCATCCATTTGATAAGATGATCCATTTCTTGGTTGCTGGCATTGGCCAATGAAGATTTGATGGCTTATCGTGAAACTGGAGCAAACGATTCTTCAAAAATCAATGCCTTTACTCCTGACGATTCCCTTTGCAGGCTAAACGTGCTTTATTTTTCAGTACATTCACAATATTCATCAGGTTTACTTTTGTAGATCCACTTGAGAGTGATGCATAACATTAGATTGGAGACTTGATTGCGTACTAATTCCATACTGTAGGCGATCAATTTCGTGAATTTTCATCTTGCATGGCTTGAAAACCAGCAGTCTTCATCACGCATTTTGAAGTTCTTGGGTTACGACTTTAGACAGTTTCCGTATGGAAACAACAATAAAGCCTCGGATGCTAACTGTTTTCCGATAGATACAGGACAAGTATGGGGGGATTGGGGGGGGGGGGGGGGGGGGGGAGGGATTGCAACGATGTTATCCGAGGATGATCTTCTGGTCCATCTTCTGAGATGATTCGGTGGGTAATTAACTTGGTTGGGTTCGCTGAATTTACATTCCAGATGATGACTGTGCCAAAACCTGGTTCTCCAGTACAAGGTTATGTGAAGGATGTAGAAACATTGTGATTGATTGGGGGGTCTTTATGAGTGGGGTAGTTCTTCTGCAAATTCTTGTGCTCGGATATGGATGATGCATATCGGATGGTTGACGAGAAGCACTTGTGGATGGTTGCATCTTGAGCAATGTTAGTAGGGACAAAAGATGTACCTGGTGGGACCAACTTGAGCGATAATTTTAGTTGCAGAAGGTAATGGATCTTTGACTCGAGATTGTTCAAGGTTAATTCATCAACATTGGTTGAAATAAACTTCTCCAGCTCTTTGATCAGTTGGAAGCGAGGCCTGATTTTGAGTGTCAGGGGATGATGAAAGGCTCGGGTCCTGGACTCATGCGTACAGGAGCCAATCGACTGATGCCATCTCATCAAATGTGACGTGGAATTGTTTCCATTAATCGATGAGTTATCTTGTTATAGATTATATAGCCCTTCATGCTAGGAGCCATACCCAACGAAAATCCAATGTTAGCTTTGGCTTGAAATTTTTAGATCTTCCGCTATCATTTGTAGGATAGGCACAGAGACCAAATACTCGCCGAGTAATGTAGTTCATGCTTCTTATTGTACAAGTAATAGGGTTTTTTATGACGAAGTAGGAATTATGTGATCGGTTTGGGTGTTACAAGCAAGTTAGCTTACATGATTTCTGCCCATAGAACATAGGGGCTTTTGAGAATATCATCATTATACGTGTTGCTTCACAAAGTGTACGATTTTCGTCTTTTCGACAATTGCGTTTTGTTGAGGCGTTCTTAGAACAAGACTTTTGATTGAAATATGCCAACACCTTCTCTAGCTATTCAACATAACTTGGTTGACGAATTAGTTCCATATCTGTGCGGATGAATCTGACTGTTTCTGTTGAGACCAACCTGTATTGCTTTCAAGAAAGTTGATGACAAAATTGTGGAGTTTCATCATTTGCCTCAAAAATCTTTACCCAATGTGAATCTTGAAATAGTCATCCACGGCGATGACTTATAATGTATTTCGTCTCCTTTAATATATGGTCTCTCATTGGACCACACAGATCCATATGAAGGGTTATGAAGAACTTCAATATTTTGATATTTTCAGATTTGGTTTGTGGGAGAACTTCTTGCTTTTTCCAAAGTTGAAAGGCTGAGCAAGATGACTTTTTCAAACTTTCAATCTAGGTGAACTTACCAGATCTTTATCGAGCAAGATTTTTAATTGTACGAAGTTTAAATGGTTTAAACGACGATGCACCACAACCCTGATTTGGGGATTGGAAGCTTTGGACCGCAAGCATATCGGAGGAAGACTTCATATTTTCATCAATCGATATCGTATACAAATTGTGCTACGACTACCTTTAAGTATGTTGCACCATTAATATCATGAACAATGCAATATGCTTTTGAAGGCAACTTCCAGTATCAGACATCACACATTGCCCTACAGAGAAATAGATTGTGTCCAGTCCTAGTAGTATACTTGAGATCACACTATCACAATAACATAATCTCCCATAACCATGATGAGCTCTGATAGTGGTTCATTCCCGAATCTGACTGTTCATTGTATGAACTTTTCTACAAAATTCATGAGCTTTGAACGATTCCCCATCATTATGTTTTGAATCAGCTGGGAGTCAGGACCACAGGATGACCTGTACGACCTGCTTTGAAAAACAGTCGAGTTTGGAGAGTTTTGATTTCGGTTCCCAATTTTTTTGTTGGAAGGGTCTGTTAGTTAGCCAGATAGAGTAGAACATTTCACAGAATAGTTAGTTAAATGGCACATTGCCCTTAAGGGCAAATTTCTTTCCTGTGGGTCTCATTGATTAACCACAATAGTTTCTAAGTGTGAATTTCTTTCTTGTGGGTTCCATTGATAACCAATATTAGTAAATTGTTTACCATTGCTTTCAACACGCTTGGTCTTGTAACAACCTATTATCAGTCAGTTGCTTTTGGTATCAAAATATGGCTTCTTTATTCAGATACGTTTAACAGTGGGGGTCGATTTACTGAACTCAAAATTTTAACAACAATATCATGATTGTAGAGTTTAGCATTTGTCACATTTTTTGCCACAGATTCAGAATTGAAATTAATTAAACACGCTTAGAGTATGCTACGAATCAATCGAATTTCATTGTTTGTCCTATGACTTATTTGTCCTAAGGTTACTTTTACTTTCTTTTATTTCTCCTTCTTAGCAGGCATGATCTTATTTTTCTTTGTGTTGTTCTAGCTTTGATCTGCTTGCTTAGTGAATAGTTTATACTATAGAGAATCCAGGGATATTAGTTGTTGAACTTTCTGGTGTTATTCGTGTTTCTGTGTTTGTTGCTAGATGATAGTTTCGGTTTCAATACTAAACATAACTTGTTTTCTAGTTACAGGGGTAGAGGAGCCTTGTTATCTCTTTCATGAAACTTTTTGGGCAAGTGCCATTTCACTATTCCAACAATCTGAGTAGATTAGGTATTGACAAGCATAGTATAGTTAAGTACATCTATCCGTAGGTTTAATACTCTAGCTTCCTCTACAAAATCTTAACTATTCTCTACACTATCTTTAAGATGGGTGATATAGTTTAAATGAGCATTTATTGTTTTAAGGGATGAGGGATTGGGTTAACGTCAATGACATACATGCCTGGCGCTATTGAACTTTTGGTTTGAATAGTCATAGTGAAAACAAGACTCTTGCTTCGCATTGTGCTATTTATACTCTCATTTTATTTAACATGGTAGATGTCTTTTCATGTGTGAGTACGCGTAATCCTTAATTGAGTCTTACAATTTCCTTGTATGTAGTTGACTTTTCTAATTGATACTTAACGCTTTCATTTTGTTCAATAAGAGCAGTGACATCTTTAGATTATAAGGCTCAAATTCTGTCATTCACTTAGGTCTGAACATTCAAGTTTTATTCACATTGTCTTTCTTGATCGACTGTTAGAGATTCTTGATCTTAGATAGAGTTAAAATCAGGAGCTTCCTGCACTGTGTGTGACTTTTTATTATCAAAATTTCTTGAAAGATGTTGAGACTTTTAATTGAAATTTAGGTATTCCCTTCAAGTTTAGAAATTAGGTTTTGATCATTATGAACTTTAGACCATGCTGCTTCAAGGATCTAGTCACGTGATTTTTCCACATCATAAGCAGTTGAGTCGACAAACAATTAGCAATCAGATTCTCATTTTAAATCGAGAGGGTTTTTTTACAAATTTAGCCATTGCTTGTTACAGTATTATTGTCCACTTGTTTATTCATTTTGATCAAAAATTCTTTCCTATTACATTTAACTTCTTAAAGAGAGGCTGTTTGAACTCCTACAAAGTGTTCTTTAAGAGTTTTGAAATATGAAATAACTTAGTGATGAAGAAACATCCTTTTTGTTTGCTCAAACTCTCTTCCCTCTGTAACACTGTTGGGGTGTGATTCTAGTTTTGCAAGTTTTGTAAAATTCCGTTAAAAAGTTGTGTGAGTACATAAGATTAATCTTCACTTGACTTTTAGTTGGAATAGAATTTGGGGACAGTTGACAGAGTATTGGGTGGATACACTATCAATGTGAAATTGAAATTGGTTTTGGAACTGAGGTCTTCAGCCTTTTCTGTTATTGTCATCTATGGAACCCACATATTGTTCGGGGGCAGATTTCTTTAGGCGCAAGCTTGCAATAATATTTCTATTCAGTGAGTATTCGGGGGGGGGGGGGGGGGGGCAATCTAACTTTATTTTCCAAATAGCGGGTTTTTGCATTTTCACAGCATTATTTTCTAGTTTATCTCCGCTATTAAGCGTATCCATCTTGAGGGTTTTTCCAAATTGTATAACAGTGGGGGTTTAATGATGTAGAGATAAGTACATGGCCATTTACAGAGCGGATTGTGCTTGCTTTGCTCGAGTGAGACATAAGGGTTTTTGTAGCCTATTGCTACCTTGTTTTTTTCATCATAAACGATTTTGGTTTAACATAACATGTGAAACCGTTTTGAACAGAATGATACCTGTTTGTATATCTATCTTCAATCTTATCTTTTAGCCTTTTATGTCTAAAAACTCTTCAAGAAATTTGTATTCTTTTTGTTTAAAGTCCTTTTTCAAAAATGATTACATCTTCTATGTCTTTGACTTATTACTATGGACAAACGGTTAGAACTTAGTAGGATTGTCTGAATGAAGTTCTGATTTAAAGAAGTTCGCTTTATATTCGGTTGAGATAAGTATTCTCTATTTGTTCTCAATTTTTCGTTCTCTATCAGTTAATTCAAACTTTGCTGTTTTTTCATATTCCCGACCAGTTCTTAATATTCGCAAAGTCTCAGAGGTTACTGAATCATTAATTATCATGTCTGGTTTATTTGCTAATCTACTTTGTTACTCATGTTCATGCATTTCTTTCGAGATTTGAATGAATGCGTCTCATTTGACAGAGATACATTTCTTTGAACAAATGAATCTTCGTTGTCTTCCACATACTGATCATACGGAATAATTTATATTATCTGTATAGTCAGCATCAGAGTCAACAAGTAGTTGTGTATTCATCGATTTGCTCTCGTGTACTTTATGATACCTATTAAATGATTTACAATTTGTATCATGATTTGTACCTCAAACGGAGTATTTGAGTCATTGTATCCTTGGCTCACTCGTAGATTTCGATCTTCCGTATGTGAGATTTATCATGAAAATGGTTAGTGTGGTGGACCCTCGTCAACATCAGAGTCGAATGCCTATCCATTCATCAGCTTTTTTTTCAAAGATTATGGTCCATATTTTGAGTGCCAAAATCATCTCTCGGGTGAATTAATCACATCCTCATCAAAGTTGATAAATCTCGTCTCTTGCAAGAAATTAGGATGTTCTTCGTCTGTACTGCACAATTCTCTGGGCTTGCATTAGTAGCATTCTTGTCACTTGAAGTTGTCTGAATCTGAAGTTGTTTGGGCGTGGAATTTCTCGTGCTATGTGCCCTAGTCTGTTACAGTTGTAGCAATTAATGGGTTTGGATGGTCCAGATTATTAATGCAATCCTATGTTATGACCTCCTACATTAACAGCTAACTCAGTTCCTCTTGCATTGTTCTCTGAAATGGTTTTCCTTGAGTGTATTCGCATAGTATCTTCCACGGACATCTTGAACAAACAACTCTGCCGTCTAGAACGTAGCTTTGTTCCTTGTATTAGTGACGTCCATAAGTTGATTGTTTGTTGGGAAGATGTGATTGTTTACGATTGCGTGAGGAGGGCAAGTGAGTTGGATAAACTTTCAATCAAGTTTTCAGTTGAAGAACTTCCTGAGTCAGGTAGAAGTTGTCAGTTGGAGATGGTTCATTTGAGGTTGTGGAGACTTGGATGATTGTGTTGGAGACTGATGAATGAGGCATTCGACATAGTGCCAAAGGATCATTAGTTTGGTTGAAGGATCCTTTCCATCATTGTTTCTGTTCTCATTTGCACTGTGACCATGTTGCTTTAAATTAGGCATAAAGTGATCTAAATTAGACTCCTTAAAACCTCTATTAAGTT
Source organism: Tanacetum coccineum (assembly GCA_026074375.1). Classification (NCBI taxonomy): domain Eukaryota; kingdom Viridiplantae; phylum Streptophyta; class Magnoliopsida; order Asterales; family Asteraceae; genus Tanacetum; species Tanacetum coccineum. The sequence goes on from BQNB010017464.1 coordinate 9,978, forward strand.
GGACTTCAGTTAGGATTCTCTCCACTCAGGTAACATGTTGTTCATAAACTTTGAAGTTAAGTTCATCCTGGGCATGGTCATCTTGAAGTTTTCTATGTCATTATGAGCTTCGTAACCTAACATAGTATCCTTGAAGGTTTCTCCTTTGTTTTGATGGAAAGTGTTCAAATTCATCGTTATAATGAGATTTCGTCCGCGCATCCTTTGTTAAACTAGACCTTCCAGGAATCATCTTCAACGTTTTCCCAAATGTTTGGTGTCAGTATAGTGGTTGTGAGGTGGTAGAGTCCTTTGGTATACCTTGAGAGTAGGATATTGTCTGCACGAATTCTCAGCTTTTATACCTTTCCTTTTCTTCAGCTTGAAAGGTCTTAAGACTTAGCACGTACTCGGACCTTTGTTGACAAGCACCTCATTCGACCAGCAATAACATCTGAGACCGTTCCCATATGAAATGGTCCTTCATTAATGGACTTCATAATGTTCTCTCCATTATCCTTTCCTAGGGAGTCAAAGTATAATTGTTGCTAAAAAAAATTAAAAAGACTCAAAGTCTGTTCTACATGCATTGGTGGGCATGTATCAGAACGGCACACTGGATGTCTTATGGAATATAGAATCATGTTTTATTTGATATGATATGTTTTGATCAATCATATGATTAGTGAGGGTAGGTAAAAGTGGTGAGGTTAACGTATTGTTTATTGTATTTAAGTGATATTTAAGTCCAAGTTTGAAAATATTTCAAATTTCTAAGAAGTAAGCTCAACTGCGCCAGAGGCTACTAAACCGCTGCAGAGAAAATAAGGCAATCGGATGATGAATTTTAAGGAACTCGCCGAACACAACTTCACGATGCCAAGTAACCCGCCGCGAAGAAAAATACAAACCGCCGTCTATATTTTAATCAAAAACGACCGCCAGAGGCTATAAAACTGCAAAGAAATAAGGGCAACTCTGCTGATGGAATTTTAAGGCAACTTGCCGAACACAAACTCGTGCCAGCAACCCGCGCGAAGAAAGAATATAACACGTCTACGTCTATATTTATCAAAACGTCCGTTGAGTTTTCAAAAACCGCCAGATGTTTCTTTAGATTTTTGGCTATTAAAATATTCAAAACCGTGCATATGTTCATACACATCCGGCTGTAAGCAACGTGGTAAGCATCTTCGATGCATTAGTATAAAGCAATCTCGCCTTTGTAGCAACTCGCCCACTGTTTCAAACTGTGGTAAGGCAAACCGCTGGGTAAGCAATCGTGCTTAGTTATAAAGCAAGTGCATCTTGAGACTGCAAGTTAAAGAAACCCGCCGTTTGTCAGAGAGGTTGGTAACTTTGCCCTTCTAGATATTTGTCAGAATTCATAGATCGATCCAAGCTTTAAAATACAATATATTTTAAAAATCTTGAGTGACCTTGGCTTCTGATACCAATTGTGGAAACTAAAAGGGGGGTTGAATAGTTTATAGGTTCTTTTTACGTTTTAAAAGTTTGCTTTCAAAATACTTAGATTCGAGTTGTATGTTCAACCAATCAACAATATGAATCAATAATGTAAATATCTAAACTAATACTAAATAACAATCACAACAATATAAAGAGATGAGAAAGGGAACAATCAAACTAAGACACCAAGCTTTATAGTAGTTCGGCTACGAAGCTCTTCTTTGCCCTACTCCACTCCCCGAGTATCCTACTCGAGATTTCACTATGTCAACAAGCTCCCTTCAGGCGAAGAAAACCGTTTACACGTTGCTTACGTTGTTTTCCGACACTAAGCTAAATATCGAGTCCTAATCTTAGCTAGAACCAATCTACTACTTCACAAACACTATACACTCACAAGATCTACACTATCAGATTTACACACAATCCAAATCACACAATTACATAAGATAATTACAATAGAGATTTGATACTTAGAAGAAGAGAGGAGAGATCACTAAATAACAATTCGTTTTTAGCGAATAAAAATGTTCTTCTCTTGCACTTGATAGAGAGGAGAGATGAGGATAAGAGATTAGATCACTTGAAACAAGATCAAAAGATGTTAGTGATCAAGAGATTGATTATTTTGTGTATTGGGTATAATCGTGGGTATTTGCTTAAGCGTAGATAGGTTTTGGTGCTTCCGGGAATGCCGAAACGCATTTTATCGCGAAACGTAAGCATTTTACGTAACCAATAAAAATAAGATGAACAAAGTTGATAATTATCCTCATAATAATCATTTAACACTTGCTTGATGTAAACGTTTAATTGTTTAATGCCCGTTTACATTGAATGATCATTTTTAGTTTACGCGATTTAGCTTAACGATTACGATTTAAGAGCAAACGCGTAAAACCCTAAAAATAAATTGTGAATTACATAATGTCGTACAATGACCTAAAACACGAGGTGTTATAACAACGCTAGTCAACCCTCCCTGATTGGGCTCAATCTAAAAAAGAAACGAATCATACTCGGGAAGAGAGTTATTAGCATGAGTAGTGGTACTGCCACTTCTTGTCTCTTCCGTATGATCGCTAAACGTCTCAAATTCGGGTAAAGAATTATCCAAATGAGAAAAAGAAGTATCGGACTCCTCAAAGAACAAATCACTATCCGTGACGGGGATAGGAAATGAAGAGGGAGACTTGAGCACACGATCGGGAGTGGGGTTATCTTTCAAAGATTCGATAGTAGTAATAAGACGACTGACGTTTAATAATTTCTCTCGAAGAATAACGTCTTGGATTTGAAGAATATCATCTAAGTCAAACTCTTTCTCTTCTTGATCAACATCATTCACCTCCTCTAAGCTAACATACTCGATGTCTTCAAAATCATCGTCATCACTTGAAGTACCATCATTGTTGGAATCAGATAAAATCTCAGAATGATCGTTCAAAGCATCAAAAGTAGAAGAATCATCACAAACGGGCACATCACACGTATCGTCGGAAATACCCTCGAACTCACTTGGGATTGGGACAAGGTTCTCAACACTAGGAATAGTGTCAAGATGCTCGTCCCCCATACTTAGAGAGTTATCGGGCTCCTCGATCGGTAAATCGGGTGTGATTGCTTTAGACGTAGAATATCGAGCAATAATATCTCCTAAAGGAATATAATCATCCTCGTCGTCAAAAGTAATAGAAAGCATGCGACGACGGGCAGCAGAATACTTTTCTTCATTGTAAGCTTGCTCCTTTTTTCGAACTTCGCTGCCCCATTCATTAAAATCTTGCTTAAGTTTTCGAATTCTAATCTCACAATCTCTCTCGTATTCTTCATCAATCTTCTCGCCTCGAAATCTTTTATAACCCAAATCATTCGTGATATCTTTAATTTTGTAATCAACCAATTGCTGCTCATGCCTCATTTCCTCGATACTCATATTCTTTTTTTTTTTCTTTCGATCTTGTTTTATTTCTTCTCAAGTTCTTCTTGCTTTTAATCTTAACGGGCTTGTGATTCCATGACTATCGATGAAGTTTTGCGGGGGTTGTGGTTGGTCAAAACCGAAAGAATCATAACTCAGATTAGGTTCATAGTATGTTTCATTAATCGGTTGACATTGATAATCAAAGTGAGGACCCCCGCAATAAGCACAACAAAGATATTGTTGAGAAAAACTCGGTGATCGTTTTGGATAATAATTATCACATAAAGAAATTTTGATTGTACACGGTTCTGGTCATAACAAGCGGGACTCGTGATGGACAATCATATACCGTAGTTGAGAATCGTTCCACTATAAACGCGTCTAACCGAATATGGCTCGAACGGGGGTTGTGGAGGTGGGTAAGAAATTTTGGAGAAATTATCAAAGTTTGGGTTTTGAATCATAAGCAATGAATTTTCACTTCAGCTTTAGAAGCGCAATACGAACAAAATCCATCATCAAGCTTGTTTCCACACCAACCGCACAAGCATCGTCGACAAAGTATACCATCTAACGAATCACCACATAAATAGCAACTAAGTCCGTAGTATGATATGTCGAAGAATTAACCGATTTAGAGGATGAGAGAAAGAATTAAACGAGTAAGAGGATCGAGAAGAATATTTATAGATTTTTCAAATAATACATAAGGAAAATAAGAAAGAAAATTATTTTTGGATTTTTATATTTTTTATATAAGAAAATATTTACAAATGAAAGCAATTAACTTCACGGGGAAGGATCTTCAAAAACACTAATCTTCGAACGAAACGCGAAAATCATACACACCTCCCCGGCAGCGGCGCCAAAAACTGATTGCAAGTTTTATATATACTATAAAATATATAATAATATTCCAAAAGAGCAATTAAGAACTTTCCTAAAGTCTCCCTTAAGAAAAGCTCACTCTAAAAGATATATATAATATATAATACGCATATTTAACCGGGAAGAATGATCACCCGGGTCGTTTCCCCAACGACTTGTGAAATTGAAACCTTGCTTTAGCTTGGATTATGATTTGAATGAGAGAAAAAGATATTTTGAGTACATTATTAACTACTAAATAAAAGCAACAATAAAAATGAACAATTAAAAGCAATTAAACACTTAAACTAATTAACGGGAGCAAATAAAACGCAACAAATCAGCAATTACACTAAAATTAACTCCTAAAAATGCAAACTAAATTTCGAAACCTAAATTTGGACAAAACAAAATTTTAAGAAAAAGAAAAACATTTTTTGATTATTTTTGAATTTATTCTGAATTAAAAACTTAATTTCTAATTTTAATTATAATCCTAACAAATTGCAATTAAGTCTTAAAAATTTAGAAAAATGATTTTTAAACTTAGAAAAATCTAAAGTAACTTATAAACTCAGAAACTATATTTACTATTTTTAAAATTAAAATCCTATTTTTTAAAAATTAAAAATAAAGGCTTAAAAATGAAAATTAAAATCTAAAAGGTGTGAAAACGATTTTCTAATTGTTACCTTATAAGTATTTATTCTAATACTAAAAACTATTTGTTTTTGTATTTTTCTAAAGAACTTTTTCTATTTTTTTATGATTTTTCGAAAATTAAAACCTTAGAAAAATGATTAAAAATAATCTACTTGATGGAAAATTATAAAAATTCAGGAAAGCCAATAAGCTATAAAGACAAGGGGAGAATATTATCACTAACCCCTCAGCTTATCAAATAAGCTCCTAATAAGCACTAAGAAGCTACGGCTTTTTTAAGTAAAAGGAAATGAAAAAGGGTTTATTAATTAAATGAATGGAGAAGAGGTTGGATGAGCTATTAGTGTTAAGGCTATTGTGTTGTGAGAGGGAGGTTGTGGGTTCGAGGTTGGCTAACACCCTTTTTGCAATTTTTTTATTTTTTACAAACTAAAAGCTAGAACTTATTAAGGACACTATTCTAAGCACTTTTAATAAAAGGAGCTTAAGCTCAAACTTAAAAATAAGCTCTCTAAGAGCTTTTAAAGATAGCTGCTACAGAAAGTAGCCTTTAAAAGGCTTCAAAAACTTATTTACACTAAAAATACTTGCATAGACTTCATTATAAGCTCAAATTCAAAAGTAAAAGCTTTTCTAGAATCCCTATGAAATGTAGAAGCTTAATCTAACAAGCTACTTAAGCTAAAATCACTACAAGACTTCTAAATCTAGGATTGAAAACAGCAAACTCAGGAATAAAACTCAAAAATCTCAAAAAGACCTTAAGCTAAAAAGCACAATAAGTTATTTCAGAGGCTAAGCTTTTGAAAACTTAACTACCTATCTATAAGCTAATAATCCAAATCATAAAAACAAATCCTAAAAGCTAGAAATCTAACTTTAAAAACTAGTTACTAGACACTACTGTTTTTGGTTTTTTAAGAATTTATATGAAATTTAAAAGCTAAAATACCTTAGTAAATAAGCTGGAATTCTAAAAATAAGTTTTAATCTAGCTAATCTAAGATATAAACTATAAGCCTACTGAGTTTAAGCTATTAAATCCTATTATAACTTGCTTAAATTTTAGATCAAAATCCACTATAGTTTAAGGACTGTTACAAGTGGCTATCTGTTGCTAAATAATTGGTCAAATGCAAAACAAACTTGCAGGTTACCTTTAGGGGTAAACCTGCATTACATTCTCTAATTAAGTGTGATAGAACACCTAGCAAACCAAATCCAAGCCTTAGAAGGCTTGGATCAAGTTTTTACTAGCAAAGGAAAGGGGTAAAAGTACCCTGGTGCTGGCAACAATTTGATAAGCCATAAACTAAATTTAAGTTAAATCTAATCCTTCAAATTAACTCAAAACCTAAACAAATATGATAATCTAACTATCTAAAATGAAAACACGACGTTATTTTGACCTTTTTTTGGGTCAAACAAGTCTAAATCCATAACCACTCTTCTAGACATTGACGATTTGTATTAGCTTATAAAAATGGAAAAATTCATAAAACAAAACCTTAAAACCATATTACTAGAAGTTATAACAAGCTTAATAACCCAATTAAAACACTAATTTAGTACAACTTAAGATCTAATGAGTTACACTACATATTTTTGGTTTTTAGTATTTATGACAAAATTGAAGAGAACTTATGATCTACCACTCTATTAGTTAAAAAAAGATTAAAAAGATGTATCTATAAGCAAAAAGCGATGTTATTAGACTGAATATAAGCACGTAGTTAAGAGTTTAAGAAATAAGCAAATATACACTATCAAGCATTATTAACTAGTATTAAGAGCACAAATGTAATTAAAGGAAAATTACAAGGTTCAGCTAAACAGAAGTATCATAACGCTCATTGATTATCTACAGCGTTAGTTTTCCTTATTGGATATAAGCTGTAAAAGTCCTTGGGATTCCTTCCATGATTGAATCCCCTTCCAAAGCTTTTAGGTCCAAAGTTGAGGTAATTAACTAGTTTTAAGGTTTAAGTAGAATTAATTGACTTATTAAGCTCAAATTTAAGCTTATAGACTTGAATGAGCTTGAGAGTAGCTTATGGAATAGTAGCTTAATATTTGAGAAAAAGTGAGAGCTTATGAGTGAAATTAAAAGGGCCTTATGACAAAAAACTGAATTTATTATAAAAGCTTGATTACAATTACATAAAAGAAGTTTCAAAGCTAGGAATTACTTAAGCTAAAATTGAAAATTACACTAAAACTAAAAGCTACTACTCTAAAACGGGAAAAGAGGATGATCCTGTGTATGTGAGAGGTAAGTGCTTTTTATAGCCTCTCAATAAACCTTCTAGGCCTTGCCTTGCTTCCCACGCTCCTTTTAATCATATCCGTACGATTATCCAATCATTGGAGAGTAATTGATAGCCGTTGGATCAAATGATAACACGGATTGACAAGCTGTCATTCCTTTGATGTGATGTCCTTGTGCTAGTTATGTGAGTAATTGTAGTGTAAAACCCAAAATCTTTTGTGCCTTCCCCTCTTCCACGTGGCCTTTTGCTAGATTTAATCAAGGAGAATGACATTTTACTCCTTGCCATTATGTTATAGATCACTTGAATTGTCCTTAATGACCTTCAATTGAGAAAAGCCCCTTGTTTGACTGCGTGGGTTAATTATAGGAGACGGGTGAATAGTGAAACAAATTTTCGTGCCTTTTTCTTTTATAACTGAAGGGGTAAAAACGGGTGTGAGTTTAGGGTAATTGCAAGACTAGTCCTTGTCTTTGGTTTATGAAAGTTTAGGTATAAAATGACTTTCATTTTTGGCAGGAATGGCCCCTGTGGTTTAATAAAAGGCAATGGGTTTTAGGGTTTTGGGCCGGGTAGGGTTTTTGATAAGTTAGGGCCCATTAAGCCTTAGGGACCATTTGTGTAACTTTTGGAACTTGGGGGACTTAAATGGAAACATTGGGATTTTTGTCTTCTAGTAGTTGACTTCTGTTGACTAAGGTTTGAATTTCTTTGACTGTTTGACTACTTTTGACTGAAGCTTGACCATAGTTGACTTTTCTTGGCTTCAGCTTTAAATCCTTGGCTTCTTTTGTGCTCTTCTGATTCCCGTGTCCGTGTTTGTCTGTTTTTTAACGGTTTTCTTGTGATTTTTGTCTTATCCGTACCTGCATACAAAAAACACAAAAACAAGTATATCTTGGCATTTAAAGTCTGTGTTTTTGGGTCATTAGGGTTAAGTTTGCTATAAAGGAGTTTGTTTATTTATACACTTATCAAAATTCCCCAAACTAAACGATTGCGTGTCCTCACGCAATATTACTTGCCTTATAACTAAATACCTCAAAACTTCCCCAAACTAAACCTTTGAAAAGTAGCAAAGATTTTTGTTGAGAGAGCTAAGAGATCACAAGTTATAAAACACCCGATTTCCCATTTTCAAAGATTTTTTATTTTTTTATGATTTTTCTTGATAGACTATCTAACTTCAACTTATTCTTGTGTGACATAATGTATTGTTTTCATTACCTTTAGGTAACTTTTAGGATCATAGAACAAAAAGCACAATTAAGTGTCTAAAAGATAACTTCATCATTCCCGACTTTTCACTTTTCCCATACTAAGCTTAAAAATAAAGTATCACGTTCAAGTACGAGTAAGTTGCTAAGATACTTATAATTTCAACCTGTGAATTTCTCATTCTGACATAACATCATATTTTAAGTGTGTGTGCTCAAATTAATTTAAACCATTAATCCATACAATTTAGAGATGTTGAAGATTCCGACCAAGCTTTACACATGGGCACTTTTGGGCTTAATATGTTATTCACTTAGTAAGATCATAAATCCAAAGCAAACAAAAAACCTCCGTAGCTAAGACGTCATTGGTTAACTTGTCTCATAAATGTCTTTCTTCTTAGCCATCCCACCTTCATTGGGTAGTGCTAAGGTTTTATGAACCCATCTGGGAGATTAATAATCGAGACGTCATGAACCCTTCCGATGAAAAGCTTTGCAGACTGTTTGCACATTTGGTTCAAAGAAAACTTTGGTTTTAGAAAAAATAAAATTTTTACTATTTATTGTCTAACTTGCAAAATATTATTTATTATTTTATTTTATTAGGCTAGGAACCCAACTGGTATCACTTTTCTTTCGACGACCACATCGGCTACGCCTCGAAAGAGCCGTATACTTTTTTATGGATACCATCCTAAATATACATCCTCCATCCTTTCTTTCGATGTCACATCGGGAGCGAACCGACAAATGCTCATGCACTTTATTGCGATGGAGTTTGTATATTAATTATTAACACTAAGGATTTATAACTTGCATCCTTTTATTCATCACTATTTTTTTTAGATAAAAGCATGCCACATGTTGGAATTTTATTTGTTCATGAATTAATAGTGCGCTGTCATGTGATCAAAGATGATTAAATTTCCACCCCATGTGACCTGACGTCACATTCAAACTTAATAACAGATTTTTGTTAAATCTTTATTGGGCTATTAGTGGACTTAAATTATATTGGGCTGGCCCGACCCATAAAATGGGTTATGACCTGGCCCAATAAAATCTGAAGGCACCGTTGTTCTCGATTTTTCATCCTCTTTCCATTCTCGTGCTCGGTTTTGTCGTCTTTGCCTTTGTTTTTATCTATTTCTTTAATATCCGTACCTGCACATACACAAACACAAAAACAAGCATATATTTGCAATTTTTATTATGTTTTTGGTCTTTTGAGTTCGTTTTTCATGGTAAAAGGTATGTATAAAATAGCGAATACCAAATATCATCGATGAACACTATCACAAATTTTTCCAAGTATGGTTTGCACACACGGTTCATGAGATCCATGAATACAGCAGGTGCGTTAGTTAAACCAAATGGCATCACTTGAAATTCATAATGTCCGTATCTTGTTCTGAAAGCAGTCTTGGGAATATCTTCATCCCTGACTCTCAGTTGATGATAACCTGATCTCAAGTTGATCTTTGAGTAAACACATCGATCCTGGGTAATGGGTAACGATTCTTTATGGTAAGTTTATTCAACTCCCGGTAATCGATACACATTCTGAAAGATCCGTCTTTCTTTTTAACAAATAAGACAGGAGCTCCCCAAGGTGAAGTACTTGGTCGAATAAAACCTCGGTCTGCCAACTCTTGAAGTTGGTTAGATAGTTCCTGCATTTCTGAAGGAGCTAATCTATAAGGTGCTCGGGCTACAGGTGTCGCTCCTGGAATTAAATCGATTTGAAATTCTACTTGACGAACGGGAGGAAGGCCAGGTAGATCTTCAGGAAAAACTTCTGGGAATTCTCTGACTACCGGTATGTCTTCTAGTCGTTTCTCGTCCGACTTCTTTTCCATTATTTGGGCTACGAAAACTTGACATCCCCTGGATATATACCTTTTGGTTTTTATACAGGATATGAGATTTAGTCGGGTTTTACTTCGGTCACCTCGAATGATTAATGTTTCACCGTCGATGGGAATGTGGACGACTTTCTCGTCACAGATGATCCTAGCATGATACTTGGATAACCAATCCATACCAATGACGACGTCAAAACTACCGAGTTTAATCGGCATAAGATCAATTTTGAAAGGTTGGTTTAACAAGGTCAGGATTGCACCCTGAATAACGGTGTTTGTGCTTACTAAGTTTCCGTCAGCCATTTCGATATCGTAAAAGGTATCTATTGTAATGGGTGGAATATTTAGCTTAGAGGCAAGAGATATGGATACGAAGCTTTTATCGGCTCCAGAATCAAATAATACTCTAGCTAGATGTTGGTTTAGAAGGAACATACCCGTGACTACGTTCAGGTTTTGATGAGCATTCCTATCCCTTAGCATGTAGGCTCTTCCCTAGGCATTGTTGTTGGTGGTCTTTCGGCACTGATTTGCATAATGCCCTTTCTCTCTACAAGCATGGCAAGTAACTGTCACTGGTAGCAGATTACTTCCAGTGGCTGGCCCTTTGTTTCTGCAGTTCTTAGTCAGATGGCCCACCTTGTTGCAAATATTACACTTAACAGTGCAAGGTCCTGTGTGATGCAGAGTGCATTTCTTACACAAGGGACGGTTTCTAGTATATCCATTATTTTCAGTTGGGGTGACAGCATAAGCCCTGAAGGTTATCTGTCTTCTGTTCTATTGTGGTTGGTGATTATTATAGCAGTTGTTGGTGTTACGGTAGTTGTTGTTATTATCATTGCGGTAGTTTTTGTTGTTGAAAGTTCTTTTGTCGTCAAACTTTTGTTTGTGATTACTTGATACTTGCATCGGAGTGTGCTTTGCTACCTGATCCATTAGCCTCTGGGCTATGTTAATGGCTTCCTCTAGAGTTTGAGGTTTAGAGGCGGTAACATTCCCTTCAATACTTTGAGGCAATCCCCTGATGAAAACTTCCATCATTTTCTCAGAATCTGGCACCATAGTGGGACACAAGGTTGCCAATTCTTGGAATCTTCTCACATATGTCTTGAGATCATTCCCCTTCACAGTCAGATGGTAAAATTCGTCTTCCATCTTCTGGACTTCAATTCTGGGGTATTTCTTTATCAAAAGTTTCTTGAATTCAACCCAGGTAATCTTGTAAGCTTCTTCTATCCCAATAGGTTAGGCCAAAGAATTCCACCAAGATAGAGCTTCTTCAGTTAAAGTACCAGTAGCAAACTTCACCTTGTAATCTTCGGTACGGTTGCTACAGGAAAACACTGATTCAGTTCTTTCAAACCAGTAGATGAGACCAATAGCGCCTTCCGTACCTTTGAAGTTGATAGGTTGGTAGCTCATGAACTCTTTGTAGCTACATTGTCTTGCCACAGGAGCTTCTCTTGGTCTGGTGGTATTATCAGTATTTGCCATGTTAGAGGCTTGTGCTTCTAGAGCTGCGGTAACACTGTTAGCAACTAGTTTCCTGACGGCAGCCTGAGTCATGGTTGGTGCTTCAGATGTTGACATCCTTTTAGGAGGCATTCTATCAACATAAGATAACACGTAATAAGAATGATATCACAAGTTTTAAAATGATTAAAGTTCAAAAATAAACATTGTCACAATGTGATATTCCAAAAATATATAGATAATACATATCAAAATAAGTATCTATGATTTATTTAGAATTCATGGTTATGATTCAATCGATGGAGTCGGAGATGAGATATAATGAGTAGATTGTTTTTAGGATGATTATATCAGGTATTATGGAATCATAACATGGTTATTAACGGGATTGCCATTGTTGTATTATGAACAAATTGCCTTTGTACTTACATAGTTAATATTTGACAAGTGTTGTTATTTATACCACACATCCCGTGGCTAGGTTAAAGGCTATAACTAGTATCTAATCTAGTAGTTCGATGGTCCTTTCTGGCTGTTCTTGAGTTCATAGATTGCATTCAAAAGACTTTCCTTGTCTGCTTGGTGACGGACTTGGATTTCTTTGATGATTTGTTCTAGATTAGCAATCCTGAAGCGAGCCAGAGCAATCTTGTTGTTATTTCCCATTTGCTTTCTTTGAAGTTTAGCAATTCGAGCATGAGCCTTTTGGAGTTCAGCTTCCAGATTGTCGAAATCTTGTTGTATAATCACCCGACCTTTTCTGAGACCTTCTATTTTGTCTTCTATGTGCTTAATGCGGTCGAGAGAGAGTTCATCCAAGTGATTCAGGATTTCCTCAATTTGCTCCTCGTGACATTCCAGACTTGTCTTACGAGAGCTTTCTCCCATCTCAAATTCTTGAGGTAGGGCAGAAGTAGAGGAGAATGATTGGTTATGGCCTTGTTTCTTAGGTGACAATAATTCCTCCGGAAGAAAGAATTCTTGAGGATTAAACATTGGAGATAGCATTGTAGATGGAGGCACAATAGTTGGTGGTGGAATAGGTGATTCTTTAGCATAGTATGCATGCATGACCTTCATATAGGGGTCATCATGAAAAAGTGAAAGAGTTGGTGAAACTATTGGAACTACACCAAATGAGTTATTTGAAGAGCTAGAATAAGTTTTTCCTGGTGAAGCTGGGACATAGTCCGGGGAAGCCGAGATATAGTCCAGAAAGTTAGAGGAAAAAGCATCCTCAATATCGGAAGTAGGATGGTTGGGAGAATACATCAGCGGTAAATAACATAAGTTATTTATATAATAGTATAGTAGTTATGTATCTTTACATACTATTCCAGAGATGTAGTGGCACGGAGGACTTTCTTGGATGGAAAAAGAAAAGTAGTTATAGTTAAGGTTTTAACCTTGTTCTCTATAACTGTGGCTCTTGATACCAATCTATAACACCCCCATTTTTGACATATAGAAATAAAATTAAAAAATATTAAAAAAAAAAAAACAGCGGGGAAGCTAATCTGGGGTATTATTTCATAGTACAACAGTCATAATCATAGAAAACGAATCATAAAGAGACGTTTTTGGAAAATTTAGTTATCATTCATTTATTCATCAGAGTTTTTACAAAAGAGAGGTCCCAAAATCTACATGAAAACATAAAGTTTGAATGATAACAGTTTAGCCATCTTCAAGTCCGTGCCACTTCGTGCCATAAGATGTTCGGTTACCTGAGATAAACATACTAAAAAGGTCAACACAATGGTTGAGTGAAATTCATAGGTTTATAATAAATAGTGTGAATACAAGTCATCATAATAGTGGGTTACGTTGTTATACACCCATAAGTGTAATAATTGCAATGAGTATAATTAATATAGAAATATGTATTTGTTGCGTCTAAGCTCATGGCACTCAAACTGACTAGTGTATATATCAATAATGATATATATAAAGATAATGGCCCCCGTGTAGGTAATTGCCATATACCTATGAGTTTCAAATATAGTGCGTTTGGTTACCTATCTGGCTAACACAAACGGGATTCGTCAATCCCAATAGGCCTATTCACAATATTCACGTTCACTCGCAAGTGATTAATGGTCCATGATGGTGGGGGTCTTTTGGCATAAAGGGACTTAGACAACAGATGCAATAATATATTAGGATAGCATACATTTAGAAAACACTTGTATTCATGGTTTATAGCATGTATCCCCCTCATGGGTTTATGAAATAGAAGATTTAAAAGTGAGGCTATGAACTCACCTTAACAGTATAGGGAAATCTGATTGATGGCAAAAGTATATCAAGTGAAAGTAACAGCTTCAATCACCATACCTGGGGTGATATGTTCAAGTCTTAGGTGTGATCGGTTTTTGTTTCTAAAAATTTCATAAAGTTTAACTTATATCTTTGATTTATTAAATATATAGAAAATATTGTATGCTTGTTGGCTATCATAATCAGAGGCCATGTAGTATCTTTGAGGAAGCAAGGGCACCTTAAATCCGGAAACCAGCAAACTTGTCCAAAACGATAACTCAAATGAAAACCTTCATATGAAATTCACTAGTAACTGTACGATAAGATTTTACGTTTCTTCAAAAGTTAGTTGATGATAAAAATTATGTTAAATAGGATAACAAATAATGGTCGATTTATAATTTAAAACGATGAAATGTGCGGGTTTTATGATAATTGGGTTTTATAATTTAATATATATTTTTATAATTTATATAAAAATATTATATTTTATATTTTTATGTTTTGCAAAATTTGCTATATATATTACCCTTGATTTATAAACTTTTACAAGTTTAGTCCTTTATATATAAAGTATATATAATTTTAACCTTTAACTTTGAAACTTGGAAAAATAGGTCCTTATAGTTATAACTTTATAATAATGACATTTTCAGCCCCTTTAGTTATAAATTTCAGAAAGTTATGATATATACCCCTATGCATGGAAATATTTGCAAAACAAGTCCAAAAAGCCATGCAAGCTTATTTTAGGATTCCAAATGATATTTGCAGGTTATAGCTATATTAGAATAAGTAAAAAATATAGAATTGTTCTTACGTATCAAATGTTAGAAAAAAGGATTTGTTAACTAGAAAATCAAAAAATAAAAAACACACGGTTTTGAGGATTCAAAGCTTTAAACAAGAGCTTATATATGATCTTAAGAGTATTATGAACATTCTAATACAGATTATAAGCTTATGGAATAAGATCTTAGGCTTACTTGAGCTAGAAATGGGTCAAAATGGGGTATTCAGGTTCGTACGCCTAGTAACGACTTCAAGGGCTCCTTTTTCTTGATTCTTAGCTTCTATTCTGAGCTTAGGGACTTCACTTGATCCTTCTTGATCTAAGTTAGAACTCCATTTATGTGTATGATGAAATTTAAGGTATGTTTGAATGGTTTGGGGTGTTCGGCTATTTATAGGGTTCAAGACCCTCGTTGGCCAAGTTTTCTTGGTGGCTAAGGGTTCGGAGCTGTAGATAGATGACTAAAGATGGCCTAGGGTAAGTATTGAGGGCTATTGAGGTGTAGCTTAGCAAGGTGGAAGGTTGTATGGGTGTTGGAGGGTCACGGCTAACATGGAGTGACAAGGAGGTGACCATGCAATACTTAGAGCTTAAGGGTGGTGATAGAGGTGATTTTAAGCTGCTTGGTGATGTCATAGAGGTGCTAGGATGCTTGCTTGAGGTGCTTGGTTGCTTAAAATGGGTAAAAATGCAAGAAAATGGGTGTCGGGTTCATTTCATTTCGGGTAAGGGTTTTAGGGTTTTAATTTGTGTTATGGTTAGGGTTTAAGATAGTTTATGGTTTAGGATTAGTGTTAGGATTAAGTTTTAGGGTTTCAGATTAAAGTTTAGGGCTTAGTTTTAAGGTTTAGGGTTTAGTTTTAGGTTTAATGTGAAATTAGGGTTTTAGGGTTTCGTTTAGGGTTTACGGTTTTAAATTAGGTTTTAGAATGATTTAGGGATTTGGTTTAGGGTTTAGAAGTCATGCATTAAGTTCTTGTACCTTGTGTTAAAGTGATGGTAAGAAACCAAAGTGATTTAGGAGGTAAAATAACCTAGTTTGACTTTCTTGTATTATTGACTTGTACATTAAGCTTTAGAAAGTTGTAACTTGATTCAAGAGGGAAAAGATATTCAAATGTGGTGCTATGATACTTGTAAACATGCTTTAAAGGCTTGTACATTCATTTTATATGTATACATTACATATAATTAGGGTTTAGATGTAATTGATAGCTTGTACATTTATTTTATGTGTAAACATTACATATCATGTTAGGTTTTGATATAAACGTTTAACAGATGTTTTATTGCTTGTTTTGATAATAACACGTTTGAAAAGTATGTTAAATTGATAACGTATATGGTAAAAATGATATTAGAATATAGACTTGACATTTTTGGGTTTCTTGCTATAGACTTTAAGCTCTGGTTTTTGTTTTTCAACTGAGTGGGAAGTGGTTTTCTTAGGAGGCACTATGTTAGCTGAAGTGATCCTAGTTAAAGGGCACGAGTTGCCAACTATAGTGAAAGTTCTGCCTGTTGGTTTCCACTTAAGTCCTACTTCACTGAATACAGGACCCGTGGGTTCCAAATATTTTGTTTTTTATGTTTCTTAGCAGATTTAGCACGGCTATTCACATTTTCCACAAAATCAAGAAGACACATATCATGAACACCATCAAACATAGATTTCTTACAAGTAGCACAAATAAGTTCAGAATTCGCATTTAACAGTGAATGCTTAACATCAACATCACGAATAGGTTCAACAACACGATTCTTTTTATTAACTTTCCTAGGTTGGGCTTCTACTTTATTCTTCATGTTCCTACTTGGTGTTTGCGAGATCCTATCATTCTTTTTATTGCCTGTAGGCTTTGATCCGCAATTACTAGTAGAACACTTCAATCCTGTAGGAGACAACACAGGTGTGTTAGAATCTGATGTTTTAGATGACTCTACCTGTTTAATGTTGCTTGAGGATGTGAGAGGTTCAACAAACCTAACTTTCTTGACATTGTTTTTGGGTGTGACAGCAACCTTTTTCGCACTAAGTTTAATCGCATTAGGGCATGTATCTCGAACATATACAAGTAACTCCTGAATTCGTTGGGCATGCTTACAGGCAAAGTCTAACTCATTATCTAAAGGTTGTTTTGCTTTAGCTTGTTCGACTATTTCCCAAAGAATATCAGCTTGTTCTTGAGTGTACTTAAGGTAGTCTATGTGAGCTTCCCTATTTTGCAATAACCTAGGAGCCAAAGGTTCTAAGTCTAGCTTGAACATGCCTGGAACAATAGTGTTGGCAGATGGTATTTGTGCAACAATATCAACAATTTCTTTTCCTTTTAATTTTCGTAAATCGTTTTTCAATGATGTTATCACAAAAACCTTATCTTGAATTTGAGCTTTTAAATCCTCATTTTCAGCAGATTTTAAGTTCAGTTTATCAATTAAAGAGTCACTCTGTTCTTTAGTACGAACACGTGTCTTTTTGATTGAGTCAAACTGATCTTTAAAAACCTGTTTCACATGATTAATTTCTTTACAAAGACGCTCGTTTTTCGAAAGCAATTTTGCCACACTATTTTCTAGTTCCACATTTTTGGTCTCTATTTCACAATAATCATAATTGACATTCTCTTCCTTGGACTTTTCTCTCATTGATTTTATAATTTCCTTCAACTTACAAATGGTAGTGTCTTTGTCTTGTAGCTGAGCTTTCAAATCATTATTTTCAAAATATTCTGGAATTTCAAGAGCATTTTGATTATCACAAGATTCATCTTTTTGAAAAATTTCTTGATTAAGTTGTATTGACAATTCAAGAGAAATACAATGTTTTTCAAGTTGTGAGTAACTTTTCAAAAGATCATTATGCGCATTTTGTGTTTTCAAAAGCTCAGCATCAAGATTGAAACACTTATCACAAGATTCATTTCTCTTTCTTTCCATATTCACAGATTCACCATTCAAAGACATAGAATTCATCACAGTCAGAAGAACATCTTGAGACATGATTTGTTGTAAGAGTCGATCATTTTCCAAAAGTAGTTCTTTCTTAGCAATTTCCAAACATTGTTTGTCAACTGAAGACTGTTGAACAGCAGCTTCCATTTGGTCAAAAACTGTTTGTACTTCCATTATTTCATTTAGAAGATCTTTATCAAACACATTGAAGATGTCTTTTAAAGATTTTAGAAATGGAATAATTTCATTGTTAAAAACAGCTTTAGTATGTTCAAACCCCCATTCACCTTCTGTACGAGCATCAGGTGTAGTCCTTATCTTCACCACGTTGTCAAACTTGGCAAGGTGGAATTTAAGCTTTTTAAGGCTTTCATTCACCAAGCTTACCTTAGGAAGTTCCTTAGGAGCTTCCATTTTGACAGGTGATGCATCAGAAGATTTAGTGGAAGGGTTTGACATATGATACCAGAAAGCTTGTTCAGCCGATAATTCTTGTTGTGGAACAAAGCGTTTCCCAAAATCTTCAGATAATCTATTTAATTTTACATAATCAATAGGTTTATGAGAAATGTTTTGTTTAATAGCCTCTGGATCCTTTTCTTTTTCAGACATTTTTGATCGACTTTCTTCTTCCAAAATCAATGTCTCTTCATCATCAATCACAGGCATAGCAACATGTTTATCAGAAATAACAATACCATCATACAAGGTTGGTTTTATCCGCTGAGCTTTCTTGAGATAAAACGGATTTTGATAACCTAGAGCTTGTTTGTGAGCATTATCATAAAAAACTTATGGTTTTGTTAACATGTGCACTGTTTGAGCAGATTGACCCACTTTAAAAATAATATTATCAAGTTCCTTTATCTTCTTTTCCAAATCAATTTCATTTTCCATATATTTATTTTCTTTTTCTTTGGATTCATTTTTGAAAACAGTGAATGTTTGTAATAGAAATTCATTTTCTTTGATTTTTTAGAATGATTTTGCTTAAGTGAATCAACTTGTTCTTTTAGTGCAAGCTTCTCTTTAATCATATCATCCATTTGAGAATCAATCATTTTTTCACGACTGCTTAAATCAATATTAAGACGTTGTTCAAAAGTTTTGACTCGTTATTTATATCTCTTAAGCTCAGCGGTTACTGGACTTCATTTTTCTGTTTCTTTATTAATCCCTTTTCCTAATTATTTACATGATTAATCATTTGTTTCGACATTTGTTCAATCACAGATAAGATCATTGAATCTTGTTGTGCCTGCAAATTAGTATCTTGAACATTTGCCTGTTGTGTTTCTTGCAAATATTAAGAGTACGGAATGATATTGCTATCACTTGTTATCTCATTATCTGTAACATCCACAACTGGTGTTTGTTCAAAATCCTGCATTGCATGCACACTTTGATTTTCCATATCATTAAGATAGGTTTCAGAATGGGGTACCTCTGAGATAACGTCAGAACCATAGTTGGAATATGGAATGTGAACACGCTTTTGCATCATCGAGTTTCATCACAGTCAGAAATCTATTAAGTATCAAGATCCTCAGTCTGAAAAGCAGCATTGTTTGGAATGATTGTCTGAACAGCTTGACCGTCTAGAACCCCTGGATCTGCAAGAAATGCGAGTTGCTCTTCATCCAAAATTTGTCCAGCTTCCTGAGCTTCAGCTAACATTGCTTTATCCTTATACCATGCTGCATTCCTTGGTCGCTTAGGCTGAGTGCATTGCCTAGCCATATGTCCTTCACCTTGACAGTTGTAGCATTTAACAACCCTTGCCTGTCCACTTGCATTGTTTCCCCCAGAACTAGTAGCATTACTCTTATAACCAGTACTAGAATAACTTTGACCTTGTCTCCCCTGAACTTGTTGCACTGTGACCCTGCCATCTTGAATAGTGGCTTGGTTTCTCGGATTAGAGGAAGTTCTAAGTTGATTATTGGTTGAGGGGAACCTTGAGGAAGCTACAACTGTTAGAAAAGCCATTGCCTTGTTGAGACAAGCAATTGGATCATCTCCTGGAGAGAATACCAGAACAACAAGACCTGAGTCCACAAGAGGTGACTCAGTCATAGGTTGTGTAGAAACTTGAGGTGATTGATAAGTAATTTGTGGAACAGATGAGGTTTGATTATTCATTTGAGACTGATATGGATATGATGGTAGAATAGATGAATGATTGAATTGAGGTTGTGATGGATAAGTAGATGAGTAATGTTGAGTGGGATGAATTGATCCATATTGAGATGGTGGAAACTGTTGTTGAAGCTGAGGATTGTTGTATGAGGACTGATAAGTGTTGAAGTGAGGTGGTGTCATCTGCTGATTTGCAACAAATACAAGTGGATCTTGATTGCGTTCACGCAGAAGACGGACTTCATTTTCATGGATTTCGTGTTGTTTAAGATACGCATGAAGCTGATCAAAGTTGGTAGTATGCAAATCTTTTACAAGCGTGACATCAGTCACAAACTTACTCCATTCAGGTGGAAGACTGTTTAAGAACTTGGTATTAACGTGAAATTGCTCCATTTTCATGTTGTAAATGTTTATGTCATTAATTAGCTGAGTGAATCTCAAGTAATACTTATGAAGTGATTCCCCCTTGATGTGAGTAAACTTATTAAATGCATCATACAGTTTACACTCTCTTTCCTGCTTAGTCAAAGAGGTACATTGCATTAGTAATTGAACTCTCTCCCATAAATCCTTGGCCACTCTGTGATGATTAACAATGTGAATGATATCAGGCTCGTAGACCTTGAAGAATGATATTGGATTGGCCTTCCATATAACAGTCAGCTTGAATTTATTCTAGCAGCTGGACAATTCAGCATATTTCTTTGTTCTGGTCACCCCATTCTCTTCAATAGTAGGCCAAATGAGTGGACCGTTATCAACTGATTCAAGTATCATTCTTCCGTGCTCTCTGTTTTGCATGTATAATTCCATTCTATTTTTCCAAGAATCATACAAGTTTTGCTCCACATTGGTGGACGGATTGTCAGCACGATGAGGAGTATAATGTACTCAGCAAGAGATTCTTTTGTCCAAGTGGAATAATTGAATCCATTTTAATGTGATAAGATAAAAGATGATGTACAATGATTGGAGGTTGTTGTGTTAAAGTGAGGTTTGATTAATGTAATTGAGTCTTTAGAATACACGGGATTTTACAATTCTTGATAAAACCGGAAAATCAAGTTTTCACGGGATTTTACAAATCAAATAACAACCGTATAATTCACCTAATGAAAGCATATAGTAGTGATTGGAGGTTGTTGTGTTAAATTGAGGTTTGATTAATGTAATTGATTCTTTGGAATACACAGGATTTTACAATTCTTGATAAAATCGGGAAATCCAAAATTTCACAGGATTTTACAAATCAAAGAACAACCGTATAATTCTCCTATGGAAAGAGTATAGTTTACCTAAGTAAAGCGTATAAATCTCCCAAGAAAATAATGTATAAATCACCTCTAAAGATGATGTATAAATCGCCCCAAATGATGATGTATAAATCGCCCTAGAAACCAACGTATAAATCGCCTTAAGAAGGTAACGTATAAATCGCCTTAAGAATGAGTGTGTAATTCGCCTGAGTAATACACGTATTATTCGCCTGAAGAGAAACACACGTATAATTCGCCTATGGAGCTACGTATAATTCGCCTGAAGAAAAAAACGTATAACTCGCCTATGAAATTACGTATAATTCGCCTAAAGAGAAACACACGTATAATTCGCCTATGGAGCTACTTATAATTCGCCTGAAGAAAAAAATATATATAACTCGCCTATGAAATTACGTATAATTCGCCTGAAGAGAAACACGTGTATAACTCGCCTTCACGTATAATTCGCCCAATACACTTCGAAACTCAAAAACAAAAAATCTTAAAAAGACTCACTTTTTGACGTTTTTACCTAATTTTTCTTGTACTTCTTACCTATCTAAGACTATTAGAACCTTAAAAACACAAACTTTAACGTTTTTGACACGAAAAATTTTAAATCAAGATTCTTGGTACAAAACCCTTTTTCTAACCAAAAAGACTTAAAAAGATGAAAATTTTATGGTTTTTCAAAGATTTTCTTGTACTTCAATCCTAAACTAAGATAAATAAAGAAGAAATTAAAGCTTTATGGTTTTTAAACCCCCAAAAGATGAAAACCTTTTGATAGGTTCGAACTAAAATACACGTGTAAAATGAGTAACAAACGCACATAAAACATTTGCAAACACCCCATGGCTCTTAATACCAATTGTAGAATATCTTAACACATAAAGAGGATAGATTCGTTTAGGGTTTTAAAGAGAGAAAGAGGTGGTTGGATGAACACTTAGAGAGAAAAACAAAGAAAGAACTATTAGATTACCAAATGAGAAAATGAACAACCAACACCCTCTCCATGTGTGGAGAGGGTATAAATATTCCTAGCTATGGACGGCCATGGGCTTAGTCATGGGCTTTCCATGAGCCTTTAGCCGGTTAGCTTGCTAACTTTACATATGATTATTCTACGAGCTACGACTAGCTATATTGGTAGTGACCGATACTTTTTGTATTCCTAACACGGTCTTTCATAAAAGATAAAATTTACTAATCATGTCGTCTTGCTGTTGTCCAAGTTGAGTTCTTAGCCTGGAAAGTATTTTTTCTTGGTGAGAGTCAAAGTCGACTAGTGCCTTCTCAAGCATCGTTTGGTAATTAGACGAGTAGGTAAAGAGTGAGCCGTTCCGTGGGTTTGTGAATGTTTAAGCGTGTGCCCAGTTAAATTTTGGCTTTTCCTTCCAAGTATTGACGGCTTCGTTAAAGCTTCTTGGTCTTTGGTTCATTGTGAATGGTTTGCTTCCCGTCTCGTTGGTACGCGAGGATGCGTAATCAACAAAGGCTTGTTCGGGGTATTCCATGCAATACTAAGTGTCGTGGGGACCACTTCAGATCTCACATGAGGTAGTAACTTTGTTCACTTAAGTAAGTTGCATTAGAACGAGATGAGCTTTCATCAAGCGTTAGACTTGATTTTCGAGCTCGATTAGACGACGGTCAGATGTACTCGGGACATCTTGAGGCAAAGTGATTGCCTTGACCGGCTTAGAGAAATCCCTTGGGTCGTTCCAACTTTCGTTGTCATAGAGGGCGAGGTCCTTTAATAATGCCTAGGATTCTTTGGCATTTCGGTCACGAAGCTTACCATCGGCCGATTAGCCAATGGTTCGTCTTGTTACGGGATTGACATGGTCATAAAAAATTTAGACATGGAGCCAAAGGTCGATGCCATGATGAGGGACTTTTTGTAGTGTTAATACAAATAATGTCTAAAAACGTTATTTATATTTTTCGACCTCTCAACGTTTTGATAATAACAAAATGTAAAAACGTTGACAATAAAAATAAACGTTTACAAATTATTAAATGTAAAATTTCAATTATAAGATTAGTGATCACTTAAGGTATGGACAAACAAAATAAGCATGATTAGTGATCAAGAAAATATTTTTCTCTAGACTTATCCCGCACATGGCTTTATTCATCATTTTTAAGGCAAGGACGGTAGAGACTGACAAATGGGAAGTATAAAAAAGTGGACTAACCGAGATGGTTAGCTCAAGGCATTAAGGCGTATCTTGAAAACAAACTGATGTTATTCTGGTTAGTTTTTTATCATGTGTATACACTTCTTTTATTTTTAAGGGCAAACAATTTTTAATTAGCTTAAAAAATTAAAACAACCTCGTTTTCCCTATTCTCCCCCCCCCCCCACAGTTACATTTAGCACTGCCCTCAATGCGGCAAAATGGTAAAAACTGAAATAGGGAAATAAGAGAAAAACCAGGTGTTCATGCATGTGCGGAGTGACTGAGGCTGCAAGTGCCCTCATTTCCTGCAAGAATCTGAATACAAAATGAAAGCAAACAAACATATATATTTGAATGTCGTACCCCCACACTTAACTTTTATTGTGGGTGCGGACGTTTTTTTGTTTTGTTTTGTTTAGAAACTAATTATCTTAAAAACACGGGTTGCCTCCCGAGAAGCGCTTGATTTTTGAGTGAGTCGTCAGCCAGACTCGGGTGCTCCTTTCATTTCTTTTCAAGTGATGACCCATCGCTTGGGACATACAAAATATTCTTGATCACTATTCCTTTCCCAGTTTCATCTAAATCGTACAACTTAGCTTCGTTACAGTGTTTTCCACTACACTGTAAATGTACGGTTTTTCTGATGCCCATGGAATAGTTCACACGACAGTTGGCTAGGATACTTTGCCATGAATAGAATATGCTATTATTATTCCGTACTCCTCAACACATAAGGTGAATCTCTTCTATGGTAAGTTCATTAACTGCTCCTCATCGTGGTAGAGTTTAACATGGTGTCCGTTAACAATGAAGCTTCCTCCATGTTTATCATACAATCACATATCCGATGATAAACCATGTTTTAACATTGAATGGCCACACTACTTGGAACTAAGCTTTTGGAGCTTGAATTTGTACTTAGATTTTGTAGAGTAGTAACTTTATCTCGGCCTTAAATTCTTTCCTAACTCTGAGTTTCTTATCATGATAGGCTTTGGTTCGGGCTTTGTAGAGTTTGGAATTCTCATATGCTTGAAGTCTCAATTCATCAAGCTCATGCAACTGCAGAAATCATTTTTCTCCTGCAACCTTAAGATCAATATTGCAGCTTCGCAGGGCCCAGTAAGCACGATGTTCGATTTCAAACGTTAAATGGCACATTTTTCCATAAAGAAGTCGGTACGGAGTATTAGAGTTTTATAGGCTGTACGAAATGCCCACAGAGCGTCATCTAATTTTCTCGACCAAACAGACGGATTGTCCTTAACTGTCTTTTCGAGGATTCTTTTTAAGGCTCTGTTGGTGTTTTCAACCTGACCACTAGTTTGTGGATGATAGGTTGTGGCTATAAGATGGTGTACTCCATACTTTTTCAAGATTTTCTCCATTTGACGATTACAAAAGTGAGTTCCTCTGTCGTTAATTAAAGCTTTCGGAATTCCGAAACGAGAGAAAAGCTTTTTCAAGAAATTGACTACCACTCGTGCGTCGTTGGTGGGTAAAGCTTCGGCTTCTGCCCATTTTGACACGTAGTCGATGGCGACAAGAATGTATTCAAACTTATGGGATTTCAGAAAAGGTCCCATGAAATCAATTCCCCATATGTTGAAAATTTCACTTACTTAGATGTTGTTCAAAGGCATCTTGTCTCTTCGTAAAATGCTACCAAAATGTTGGCAGACGTCACAGTTTTGTACCAAAGTCTGGGCTTTTTGAATATGGTTGGCCAATAGAATCCAGCATAAAAAACTTTCTTCGCAATAATCGATGGTCCATAATGTCCCCTAGTGGGTCCATGATGACATTCATCTAGAATTTTTCGAGTTTTCGAACCATGAACGCATCTTCTGATCATGCCATTGGGGCATGCTTTAAATAGATACGGTTCGTCCCAGAAATAGTGCTTAAGTTCTGAAAAGAACTTACAACGCTGAGCGTAGGTTAATCCTTTTCTTAGAATTCCTCCAACTTGGTAGTTGGCAAAGTCAGCAAACCACAGGCTTTCTTCTTCGTTGGTTTTGATACTCATGAGAAATTAATCAGGGAACTCGTCATTTATTTCCTCGTCATTGAGATTGGGTTTTTCAAGTCGCGATAAGTGATCTGCTGCGACGTTTTCTGCTTCCTTCATATTTTGATTTCGATATCGAATTCTTGAAGCAGTAAAATCCAGCGTATAAGACGCGGTTTGGCATCTTGTTTCGAAAACAGATATTTAATTGCACCGTGATCTGTGAACACAACTATTTTTGAAAGAACAAGGTATGATCGAAACTTGTCGAATGCAAAAACTACGGCGAGTAACTCTTTTTCGGTCACTGTATAGTTTTGTTGTGCGTTGTTCAGAGTTTTGCTAGCAAAGTGGATGGGTCGAAAGTGCTTTTCTTCGCATTGGCCTAGCACGACTCCTACGGCAAAATCGCTTGCATCGCACATAAGTTCAAATGGTAGCGACCAATTAGGTGAAACTATAATAGGTGCGTTTGTTAACTTTTCTTTGAGAGTTTCGAATGCCTTGTTGTATTCTTCATCGAAGTTAAAGACTGAGTCTTTTTCGAGAAGTTTCATCATGGGTCTGGATATTTTGGAAAAATCTGTTAATACAAATAATGTCTAAAAATGTTATTTATATTTTTTGACCTCTCGATGTTTTGATAATAACAAAATGTAAAAACGTTTACGATAAAAATAAACGTTTATAAATTACTAACCGTAAAATTATATTTCTAAGATTAATCACTTAAGGTATGGATAAACAAATCATTAAACATGATTAGTGATTAAGAAAATATTTTTCTTAAACCTTACATTTCTACAAAAGTGTTTTTTTTAAATATAAAAACAAAATATTTATTTATAAAAGAAATGTATTATTAAAATAATAAATTTGAAATCAGATTTTCCCCCCAAAATGGAAGGTTCTAAAACAGATAACACCTTCCCCACAAAAAGACAAAAAGAGGAGCGTAGTCTCGGCGGCCCCTTATAGGCCTGGCGGCCCCCTAATATATTTGGGACCGCCGGGACCGCCACCAGCACAACGACTCTTTTGTCTCCTATAAATACTAGGATACCCCATCTGAAAAACAGAACCTCTTGCCACGAATTTTCTCAGATCTACTTTTCTCTCTTCTTTCTTTCTTTCTAAAACACATATCTTAATCACTAACATACCTTGATCTTGTTTCAAGTGATTAATTCTTTCTTCCTCCCTTCTTCTTCTAATCAAGTGCAAGAGAAGAACAATCGTATTCTTCTACATACGAATTGTTATTAAGTGATCTCCTTCTTCCTCCTCAAGATCACAAGTCTTTATTATATTAACTTTGTGTTGTTGTGTAAATGATGTGAGATCCAATTGTGTAAATTGTTTATTTGTGATTTGGGATTGTGTGTCAATCCAAGAGTATATATCTTGTGAGTGTGTAAAGACTTAGTGAAGTCTTAGATTGGTTCTAGCTAAGATTAGGACTCGACATCTAGCTTAGTGTCGAAAAAGAAAGTAAGCGACGTGTAAACGGTTTTCTTCGCCTAAAGGAAGCTTGTTGACATAGTGAAATCTCGAGTGGAGTACTCAGGGAGTGGAGTAGGAACGAAGAGGTGCTTCGTAGCCGAACCACTATAAATCGTGGTGTCTTGGTTTATCGTTTCTTTCTCAATCTCTCTATATTGTTATTGTTTACTTAGTTCATTACATTAGATAGTTTAGTTGTGATTCATATTGTTGATTGATTGACATACAACTCGAATCAAAGCATTTTATAAGCAAAGTTTTAAAGCGGTTAAATTAACTGGTAAACTATTCAACCCCCCTTCTAGTTTCCTATAATTGGTATCAGGAGCCAAGATCACTCAAGATTTTTAAAATATATTGTATTTTAAAGCTTGGATCGATCTATGGATTCTGACAAATATCTAGAAGGGCAATCTATGCAAAGACCACCACTTTTTGAAAGTGATAGTTTTATTTATTGGAAAAATAGATTCGAGACATATGTTAAATCAAAAGATCTAGATCTTTGGCATGTTATTACCAATGGTGATTTTCAACCCATTATTCAAAATCCAGAAACCAAACTCGATGAGGTTGTCCCTTTTGAAAAACAAACTGATGATCTTAAAAGAAGGCTTGCGAAAAATAATGAAGCCAAAATGGTTATTTACAATGCTTTGCCTAGAAAAGAATATGAACGAATTTTCATGTGTAATACGGCAAAAGAAATTTGAAAAACTTTGTTAATCACCCATCAAGGTAATAGCCAAGTCAAAGATAATAAGATCGACCTTTTGGTTCAACAATATGAACAATTCGTCATTTCCGAAGACGAATCTATAGATAGTGCTTTTGCTAGATTTAATACTATTATTACTAGTCTTAAAGCTCTTGATGAAGGTTATTCTAGTAAGAACTACGTAAGGAAGTTTCTTAGGGCTCTACATCCTAAATGGAGAGCAAAGGTCACGGCGATTGAAGAGTCGAAAGACTTAACATCACTATCTCTTGATGAGCTCTTTGGAAACCTAAAAGTCTATGAGATGATCATCAAGAAAGATTCTGAAATAGTCAAAGAAAAGTTCGAAAGGAAATCTCTTGCTTTACAGGCTAAGAAAGAATCTAGTGATGAAAAGTGATCGACTTCCGGAAGTGGAGACGAAGAGTACGCCATGGTGGTAAGAGACCTCAAGAAGTTCTTTAAGAGAAGAGGTAGATTCATGAGACAACCTTAGAACAACAAAAAGACATTCCAAAGAAGTCGTGATGACAAGAACGGTAAAAGTGATAGAAAATGCTTTAGATGTGGCGACCCAAATCATCTTATTATAGAATTTCCAAAATCATCGAAAGATAAGAACCAAAGAGCCTTTGTCAGAGGCTCTTAGAGCGATAGCGGTGAAGAAGATGATGAAAAGGTCAAAGATGAAACGTGTCTTGTAGCTCACGCATCAAGTAAGGTGTGTTCCGAATCATCTTAATTTAGTGATGAAAACTCATCAATTGATGATTTAGCTTTAGACAACGAATATGATAAGTTATGCAAAATGAGTCTAAAGATAATCACTAAAAACAAAAAGTTAAAAGCTACTAGAAATAGTCTAGAAAATGAACTTAGAGAATTAAAAGATAAATTGTCCACACTCGAGAAAAAACAAGGGAGTTGATCTCGATTATGCAAAGTGTCATGCACTTAAAATTAAGAATGAAAAACTCAAAAATGAATCTACTAGATTAAACAAATTTGAAAAGAGTACACATTGCTTAAATGAAATGATAAGTAATCAAAAACCCTCCGATGATAAATTAGGTTTAGGGTTTAATTCATTTGAAGCATCATCTAGTGGAACTAAGGAAATAAAATTTATGAAAGCTCATAAAAAGGCGTCTTCTGATGGAGGTCCCATAAATATGGGCGGCCCCCTAAGTGACCAGGCGGCCCTCAAAATAATTATGGGACCACCACCAAAAACACCTGGATCTGAGAAAACTGTGTCTTTTCAAAAATCCATTTTGGATCCTAGACCAAAACACATAATTGTAAATAAAGTCAAAGTTCCCGTTGCTAGTGACAATGTAGTTAAACAATTTTACAAACCATTGTCGAAACCCGGAGTTAGATTTTCAAAACCGAGTTCTAGATCAAAAATTCCACCACCTAGAAGAGTTAATAATAATTATTCTCGTCCTAAAACACCGAAACCAAAAAGACACGTTGGTCGACAAAACCAACCTCATGGCTTTCCCGTAAGTTGGAACAACTTTCCACGTCAAAGTTACATGCCATGGGAAACATTTCTTCCATTCTTACATCCCAACCAATTGCATCAAATGCAAGGGATGTTTGGCACTAACAACTTTGGGCCCATGAGATATTGGGGACCAAATGTTTGAGTTATCGTCTTATATAAATAGATATGCCTTAGAGTCGACTTGGAGCCCGACGAATGGATTAAGGATAGTGGATGCTCTAAACATATGACGGGCAACCGAAATCTCTTCTCTACTTACAAGGCATACAATAGAGGTAACGTCATTTTTGGTAGTAATCTTCGCGGTAACAGCATTGGCAAAGGTACGATTTCCAATGACTCTCAAAATAGATAATGTAGAATATGTTGATAACTTAGGATTTAATTTGTTAAGTATAGGACAAATATGTGACAATAAGTTTAGAGTAACTTTTTCTGAACATGATAGTGAAATCACTAAGGACGGTAAAGTCATAGGTAGAGGTATTAGAAAGAAAGGCTTATATGTGATGAAATTAGGAAATAAGCCTAAGGATCAAATTTGTCTAACTACGATTTATGAAAATTCCACCTTGTGGCATAGGAGATTAGGACACACAAATATGCGTCTCATTCAATCGTTGGCCTCTAAGGAATTAGTTAGAAACTTACCTGAGCTTAAGTTTGATCAACATTTTTGTGATGCTTGAGTAACTTTTTCTGAACATGATAGTGAAAACTAAGAATGTAGTCTCAACGACTAGATGCTTAGAGCTTCTCCATATGGATCTCTTCGGTCCATCTGCCGTACGGAGTTACAGAGGAAACCGTTACACCCTAGTCATAGTAGATGACTACTCTAGGTATACTTGGACTAGATTTCTTAAGGATAAAACCGAAGCTTTTGATCAATTCAAAATATTTAGTAGGAAAATCCAAAACCAATTAGGTTGTTCAATAGTGTCAATAAGAACCGACCACGGTAGAGAGTTTGATAATGAGGTGGAATTTGGAGAATTTTGTAATGCCAACAGTATTACACATAATTTCTCGGCTCCACGCACTCCTCAATCAAATGGCATGGTTGAAAGGAAAAATAGGACACTTCAGGAAATGAGTAGAACCATGTTGAACGAGCAATCGTTACCACAAAAGTTTTGGTGTAACGCCGTAGATACTTCAACATTTATTCTCAACCGAATCCTAATTAGAGCCATTCTAGGAAAAACACCTTATGAAATCTTGAGAGGTAGGAAACCTACTCTTGACTATTTTAGAGTGTTTGGAAGCAAGTGCTTCATTTTAAACACTAAAGACTACCTTACCAAGTTTTACCCAAAGTCATACAAAGGTGTCTTTTTAGGTTATTCTCAAAATAGTAAAGCCTATATCAGCCTAAACAAACACACTAGGAAAGTTAAAGAATCACTTAACGTAACATCCGATGAAACTCCTCCACCCTTTAAGACATCACTCTTGGTGGATGATGACTTAGATGAAGAAGAAGCAATTAAGGTCACCAAAAAGAAAAACCTAGAAAACGACATTGTGGATGAAACTTTAGAGGTGAAGTGAAATAAACAACAATAAGAAAATCTAGAACCACCTATTAGAAAATGCATAGGAAACCTTAAACCCTTAGATCACAAGCCTAAAACCAAAGTAACTTCTTTTGTTTTATATCAACTATAGAACCTAAGAATGTTAATGAAGCCTTAATGGATGAAAGTTGGATAATCGCTATGCAAGAAGAATTAAATCAATTCATTCCTAACGATGTTTGGGAGTTAGTTCCACAACGTAGGAATACGACAATCATAGGAACTAAGTGGGTGTTTAGAAATAAGTTAGACGAGAACGGTGTGTTGTTTCTCAAAATAAGGCTAGGTTAGTTGCTCAAGGCTATAATCAACAAGAGGGCATCGATTATGATAAAACTTATGCCCTAGTTGCTAGACTTGAGTATATTAGGATATTACTAGCTTATGCTTGCGCTTTAGATTTTAAGCTATTCCAAATGGATGTAAAAAGTGCATTCCTGTACGGTTTTATCAATGAGGAGGTACACGTGACATAAGCTCCGGGATTCATTGACTTCAAAAAACCGGATCATGTTTATAAACTAAAGAAAGCTTTATATGGTCTTAAACAAGCACCCAAAGCTTGGTATGATAGATTAAAAGCTTTTCTTATTAAACATGAATATAAAATAAGAATGGTAGATAACACTCTTTTTACTAAGAAGAAAAGTTCAAATCTCATCATTGTTCAAATATATGTCGATGACATTATATTCGGCTCGACTTGTCAAGACATGTGTGATGAATTTGCCAAAATCATGCATGACGAGTTCGAGATTTTGAGATTAGCTGATGGGTGAACTCACTTCTTCCTGGAACAACAAATAAAACAAATGGAAGATGATATTTTCTTTAATCAATCTAAATATATTAAGGAAATGCTTAAGAAATTTGGGTTAGAAGAATCTAAACCAATGAAAACCCCCATGTCCTCCGATACCAAACTCACGAAAGACGAAGAGTGTGAGTCGGTAGATAGTACCAAGTATCGAGGCATGATAGGTAGTTTATTATACCTAACGGCAAGTAGGCCCGATATCATGTTTAGTGTCTGCCTTTGTGCCCGCTTCTAAGAGGCTCCCAAAACCTCTCACCTTGAAGCGGTTAAGCGTATCTTCCGATACATTAAAGGCACTACGCACTTAGGATTATGGTATCCTAAGGGGACCGGCATAGAAACAGTAGTATATGTCGACTCTGATCATGCGGGAGATTATGTGGATCGAAAGAGCACTAGCGGTATTTGTACGTTCGTGTGATTTTGTTTGACATCTTGGTTCTCGAAAAAACAAACCGCTCTTGTTATATCCACTACCGAAGCCGAATACGTAAGCGCCGGAAAGGCATGTCAACAAGCACTATGGATGAAACAAGCTCTTATCGACTACGACGTTCGACTCGACGACGTCCCGATCATGTGCGACAATAAAGGAAAGATTGACCTTAGCAAAAACCCGGTGCAACATTCTCGAACCAAACACATTAAAATTCGTCACCACTTTCTTCGTGATAATGTCCAGAAAGGACATATCTCAATCAAAAAAGTGTCGTCCGTCGACAACATTGCCGACATTCTTACGAAACCCCTTAAACGTGAATCGTTTAACTATCTACGTCTTGGTTTAGGAATGATGGAACACATTCCATAAATCACATTAGTCCGCTTCTCCTACTTTTATCTCAATTCTAGTCCGTGTTCTATTCCGTGACATGATAACTTAAATACTTCATCCGAAGTAGTTTAAGCATTTTTAATTCGCGAAATGAAAATTAAAATGTCACTCATATTTGTAAAATTTTCATTAAAAACTGAGTCCAAAACCCCACGCTGAGGGCGGCCCCCATACCCTAGGCGGCCCACCAATATATCTGGGACCGCCAGGCGATATGGGACCGCCATCAGCAGACACTAAAATTGAACACTTAACTAAAAAATTTCAAAACACAAAAACAAACACCCTCTTTCATATTTGCAGCGATGAACACGAACACAACACCCTAAAAACTCAAAATCAACCACTAAAACTATAATTAAAGATCAAATCAACACATATAATCACTCGCAACATCTTAAAGATCATTAATTGTAAGTCATTTCATCTATTTTCTTTTAATTTGAGTCTAGGGTTCTTGATGAACACTTAAACTGAAATTGGGGATTTTTCATTTTTCTTTTAATATTGTACAATTAAGACTACTAAGATACAATGTATAACTAATATGCTTCCTGTAGACATAGGATTTTCATCCATTGGTGAATTTGTTGAAAATTGATTTCAAACCAAAACCGTAATTTTATTTTCAAATTACTCACGTTAGGAACATAATGAAATTGTGGTTATGCATTGTCAATACAACTTAAAAACGTTTTCAAACACATCGAACAAACCCCAATTTTATTTATCAAATCTTCACGTTAGAACAAATAAGAAATTGTTTTATGCTTGTTAATCCAACCCAACGAACATTTCAAACACGATGCATATATGATCTCATGAACAAATTTTGAGATACATAATTCATATGTATTTTTCGACTTGTTTGGTGAGCAAAATCAAAATTAATGAGCGTTTGGATTAACTCTTAGGGATTTTATGTTTAGTCGATAATCGATACTCACACTTTGTGGCATATAGGCACACACTAGGGCATCTCCGTTAAATGAATGGAAACTCCTACAATTATCTTTCCAATTTTAGGTGAAATCTGACCTTGGAAATGAATTACGATACACAAATCTACGTTTCAAAAATCTCAAACGGAAAACTTTACTTCCTGATGCTTAAAAACCCATCATCGTACGATTGGACATCCTCAGTCTATGAAAAACAAAATACAAATCATTATGGCCATCCATGCAAACCTTGGGTTCTTCAACTCACTTACATCAATTCGACTATATATCCGCTGAAGAGAGCTTCAAGTGTTGACTCAAATGCATGACATTGAAATATCCACTAGAAATTAAGTGTTGGTTATAACGAACTATTATGAATTACTATGGTAATACTAATCTTGAACCTCTATCTCATGGATAATCCCAGTACATGTATAATATGTCTACATTAATCTCATTTAATGGTTGCTATGTGACATTTAGTAGACATTTTAGTCATTTATATGCTTCATCTTGAGCACATTACATGACTTATTCTCTCCTTTAGATGTATTATGTGATTCTTAAAGTAATGGAAATGCCATAATCGCCCTTCTAATTCTTATTAACCACTCTAAAAATTAAAACTTCTGGAAAATTTCACGAATCTCCAAAAAATGGTCCCTTTAAATATAGGGCGACTCCCTAATATATATGGGACCGCCACTGATATAAGGGACCGCCATCAGGAAACCACGAAATTTTCCTGTCCCTTCTTTTTTCTTGCAGACTCTGACCAATTTTACTTAGGTCCAAACCATCCATTCCTTCTAACAAGCGCACACATCGCTAGAATCTCTTCAATCACCAAGTACCAGTCCTTTCCCAAAATCCTTCTATATAACCATCATTCTTCTCCATATCAATCTACACTTCTTTCTAACAACTTTCCTCTCATCATCAGAACTCAATGTCATCCTCTAGCAATCCATCATGACTACACTAGAAAACTCCGAAGGGCCATTCTTTTGAGCCTTGAGACAAAGTCACAAATCACCACCATCTCCTCTCCGCCAATAGGAAAACCCTTACCTCTCCTTCTATAACTAATTCTATCACACTCTTTTTTACCCGGGATGGGTTGGGGGGGTGGTCCACAAAACCTCATCTCGCAGCGACCAGACTAACTGACAGTTAGAGCTGATCAAAACGTCGCACGATAACCTAGAACTGGCGTAGGTTGGGATAATCTTCGCAACAAGCAATTGATTCCAGGCGGACAGACGAGAGCCTAGATCACGCTCCGTGCGTGCCGTTCGAACCAAGGCAGTTGGCCTCCGACCTTCCTTTAGATCAATATCCTACCTTCATGTCAGGAAACAGCGTGATCATGTGGAGCTGAGGGCGCTACCCAAAATCTATTCTATATACATTGAAAGATGACGCTTATAACCTATCAAATTCTCTATCATAGGCCTTCCATCCTCTAGAGACCACCAGCGCGATGCGGCCACCTCCTCACAGATAATGAACAATCTCAAAAGCTTAATAATCTTTTGATTATGGCATCTTCTACCTTTTAAGAATCAACTAATGTAGATCTATTGTAATGATTCATACAAATGTTGTATGAATGTGTCTTAGCGCTTATTAAGATCTAGTTTTTAAATTTCATGTTTAATGTAATTATTGGATGTAGCTAGTGTAATGAGTTTTCTTTTTAGTGGATGAAACTCTTTTCTTTGATAATTTATATATATTATGTGTTAACTGAAAGATATTTGTCTTGCACCTTGACATCTAAACTTTGTTTTTTAGCAAAACAAATTCGTAAGATCGATACCTTAGTGCCCCCAACAATGGGGACATACATCATCGGGGAGAATCCTTAGATATCGCCGTTTTCTTCTTCCTTCAACAACTCGACGATCCATTCTTTTTGAATTCGCCAAAAAGGGGAGAAATGGAACATAACATATTAATAGTTTGAACATCTTTATTTTTATTCAAAATAATTTTATATTTTGTCATCATTCAAGAAAGGGGAGATTGTTATAAATCACAAATAATGTCTAAAACATTACTTATATTTTTCGACCTCATCAACGTATGATAATAAACACAATTAAAAACTTATACAATAAAAAATAAATATTTTACAAATATTAAATGTAAAAAATTTCATTTCTAAGATTAGTGATCACTTAAGGTAAGGACAAACAAATAATTAACAATTGATTAGTGATCAGAAAATATTTTTCTCATAATCCTTCACTTTTAATTCTACAAAAGTTTTATTCTCAAAAATACATTTACAAAATATTCACTAAATAAAATAAAAAGATTTTATAAAACTTAAAATTTGAAATTCCAATTCTCCCCCCAAAATGGATAGCTTCTACACCAGAATACACCATCCCACAAAAAGATAAAAAGGAGCGAGTCTAGGCGCGCCCCCTTATAGCTGGCGGCCCCCTTATTTATATAAGGGGGACCCGCCCCCCAGAGAGCGCGTGTGAGGATTCCCTGCCTATAAATACTGCTCCATTCCCAGCAGAAAAATTATTCCTCGTTGCACAAAATTTTTAGTCTTTTCTTTCTCTCTCTAAACTCTTCTTTCTCTCACTAAAACACGTGATCACTAACAACTTAGATCTTTTTTCAAGTGATCTAATCTCTTCTTCTCACTAGTTCGCTACGCCATACAAGTGCAAGAGAAGAATACTCGTATTCGTCAAGAAACGAAGTGTTAATTAGTTATCTATCCTCCTTTCTTCTAAGTACCAAAACTCTATTGTATTTATCTTGTATATTTGTGTGATTCGGATATTATGTAGATCAAATAGTGTAGATCTTGTGAGTGTGTAAATCTTGTGAAGTGGTAGATTGGTTCTAGCTAAGATTAGTACTACTGTACATTTACTTAGTGCGAAATAACGTAAACGACACGTGGGTTTGGTTAGGGGGGTTAAACGGATTTCTTCGCCTAAAGGGCTTGTTGAGACATAGTGAAATCTTCAAAAAAGGAAAAAAAGTAGGGATACACGGGGAGTAAGAGTAGGCGAAGAGGTGCTTCGTAGCCGAAAACGACTATAAAATCTTCATGTTTGTTTGGTTGTTTCTTTTCCTTATCTGTTTAACTCTTATTGATTTATTGTTTATTTAGTTTTGTGTAGATAATATGGCTTGTTCATATTGTGATTGATTAACGCGTAATGCGCACGGATCTTACATTTTTGTATAGTGAACCTTCAAACCGTAAAAAAACATTTAAACTATTCAAACCCCCCCCCCCCCCCCTTCTAGTGCACGGCACATTGTAGTATCAGACTTTGAAACGAGGAGATGCTTCAGATAGAGATTCTCCATGATATTGTTAGAACATTAGGATGTCATTACGGAGTATTGCAGTCCTACCCGTGGATTAAGAATTGATCAAGGAAACGAGTATAAGATCCTCCCATGATGTGATGGATCTAGCGAAGTCGTTTCAAAGTTAATTGCTAGCTTGATCGCAAAAGGGAAACTTAAAATAAACGCAGTTGCGTTCTTTCCCTGTTTTCACCGTTAAGGTCAAGTGAGTCCACAAGTTTTAAGAAATACTTCATGGTGTTGGATTTTGGATCCTTGTACCGAATGTTTCGATGAATGAGTCATCCATTTAGCACAACCGGATGGTGTCGGATCGAAGAGGTACTACATTGTTCCCTACGAGGAGCTCGATGGTATTCTTGTAGCCTTTGTGGATAGGTTTGGAGTAATCTCTAAGAGTACAGATAGGATTCTCGTCTCCTATAGAGGTTGACGAGAATGGGTTATGAAACAATTAACACAAAGAAAAGATAGACTATAAGAAAGCTAATATACGGACTTGAAGTCTCGCTTGAAAGGATTCAAGCGAGTAGAACTAAGTTAAACTATGATCAAAACCTAACTATTCCCCACGCAGCGGCACTAAAAACTTGATTTGGTCATCGTAGGACTTCAACAAGAAGTTTTACAACTCCCTAGGCAGAGTACCTAACCGTTGTAGTAGTAGTATAGGCAAGACTCGGGGGTTGTTATCATTCTCTAGGGGAATAGGTTGGGAAGGCTTGATCATGGTCCAACAGAATTCTAGGGGTTGAGAGAAGATTATTTTTATGTTTATATATTTATAAGAAAGCAAGTAAATCTATGGTTTAAGAGGTGTTGATTTAACTATTAACTTAAACTAATATCTAATCGTACTGTGATAACTTTATGATAAGTAAAATGTATTTACATATAATCATTCAAAAAATAAAAAAGTTTACCTTTTATTTTTTATTAAATCCAGAATTTTTTTGCTTCTCCTAACCTGTACCTTGTCACACTTGTGATGATTTGTGTAAGTATTTCCTAGGTCATGAATGGATTATATAAACCTGCCGTCTATTTAATATTTCGTTAAGGCAACGCACAAAAAAGGTGATAGTGAAGACTAAGAGCGCAAGGCCTCTAATAGTATAGTATAGCAAAAATTGCGTGTGAAGCGAATCTTTAAGTAGATCAACCATATAAGGGGTTAAGGTAGAAGAGTGAAGAGCTGTTACCCCTAATGCCATCCTATCTACGCACTTGCGTTTACTAGACGTATCTACAGCGATTCAAACAAAAGCTGGTTTTCTAAAGCCTAACGCCCACATTCATCAACAAGAAGCAACAATAATAGGATCTACAATCTGACTTTCA
Organism: Tanacetum coccineum; assembly: GCA_026074375.1. Lineage (NCBI taxonomy): Eukaryota > Viridiplantae > Streptophyta > Magnoliopsida > Asterales > Asteraceae > Tanacetum > Tanacetum coccineum. The sequence goes on from BQNB010017464.1 coordinate 47,925, forward strand.
TGCAATCATAAGCAAATAACCAAGGAGGGGTTTAGCCGCATCCACATTAAGGATAATGCAATGAACATAGATAATCACACAACTCATAGACATATTGAATGATATTAATGAATACACTACTTTACTGATTCCCACATGGATAAAAGTAGTTACAATATGGTTTGAGGCCTAAAAACAAACTAAGGCTGCTACAAAACTAGGGTTCTTCTCCCAAAAGTTTATACAAAGTTACACACTTAAAAAACCCTAAAATACAGATTTTGTATATATAGGAAGGATATCGTTTGCGACAGCGTCGGTTGAGTTTTGACGATGTCGCTACGTGATAGAGCTCTAGATCTTCTTTAAGTCGGCCATGTCCTGACTTCATCGCTAGATCTCTGAAACTGTCACTGGATAGATCACGATGGCGTCGCTATATGCCTGCGACGCCGTCTTTACACTCTGTGAATAATACTTCTTCATGGATTTGGTGTGGGTCTGTAATCTTGTCTGTTTCTTCTCTAAATGAGCCTAAGTTACGTGCATTTTATCCAAATGCCATCCAATGTGGCTAAAGAAAATCCTAAAAACAAACGATTAAGCACATAATCTATGTATATTTGCATGATTTAGGGGGTTAAATGACCCTGGAATAGTGTATAAAATGACACCTCATCAATCACCACTCTTGAGGTGGTGTTTAAACCTTCCTTAATTAAAAAATAAGCAATCAATGAATACCAAATATTTCATGTTTAACATCACATTCTGTTATCCTTAAAATATGTCGACTTATACGGAATTACACTAGATAATGTAAGGCGTGACACGTAGGGACTAATAATGACAAGTTACGATAGTTATGTGTCACATGCCCTAAAAATATCTTTATACTTCCATATGAGGGTGAGGATAATCATTTGTACATCATAGTGTGTGTGTGTGCTTTCCCTTCTCTCTCTAGAAACACACACACACACATTTTCCCTTTTTCTCTCATTATTAATAATATGGCTAAGTTCTTATTTTATCCACCCTGACCTCGGGATCGTGTTTTGTTAGTGAATATTACATGTTAACAATTGGTAGTAGAGCCAAGGAGCATTTTTTGTTGTTGTTTAGCTTATTGTTTGTTTAGTTTATTGTGTGGTGTGTTTATGGGCTTTATGTCGAGCTGATTTATGAAGCAAAAGCCTCCTGTTTTTTTGTTTGGTTTGTGTTTATTTTCTCAAAAAGCTTCAAACTTTCTTCTTCTACTTTGTTTCAACTTATTTGTAGATATATATAGTAGCTTATTCCATAACCAAACAGATTAAATAAGCTTATTTTGAAAAAACAAGCTTATTTTGAGTGGTTTTTAAAGGAAGGATGTTTGGTTCGTGCCTATTTTGTACCAAAGTTTGAAACTTTTCTTTCTTCCTGCAGTGTTTCGTAACTGTATGGAATTACACAGGAGATCATACTATTTCATGATTTTTGGGCTTATTTTCGAAGCAAAAAAACTGGGTTCGTGCTTATTTTTATGAAGGAGGCGAAATATACATGTTGCATGAGAAATATGTATGAATGAGGAGAAATATGCATGCTGCAAGCAAAATATGCATGATTAAGGCGATTTACGCACAACAGGTACATTGGGCGAAATATGTAGCCAGGCGAAATATGTAACCAGGCGAAATATGCATACTTTCAGGCGAAATATGAAGCCAAACAAAATATGCAACCAGGTGAAACATGCATCCAAGCAAAATATGATACTTTCAGGCGAAATATGCATGCAGGTGAAATATGCACTCCGGTGAAATATGCATTCAGGAGAAATATGCACAGGCGATTTATTTATACACCTGTTTTCGTCAAGAACCAATCTTAAACACCTTCCACAACACCAAAGCAAACTCAACACTTAATGCTAAAACGATCCTATTAAAGATTCACTTAAACGTCAAAACGGCTATGGATTTGGATTCTAAATGACAAGTGATCATGAAGTTTATTTGGTATCCCTTATTTGAGATTGAAGTGGGTTTCACGAAGGCGTCTATTTATTTCATCATCGAGACTTCCTTCTATTTTCTACCCTTTTTCTTCAAACCTAATCTATAGATTGATGACTTGCTTGCGCACAGAAGGAATATGATTAAAACTTAGATTAATAAGTTATACCTGATGTAAGGAGTTACATTGTAGTACTCACGGGTTATAGCTATCACGTGAAGGAGTTACGTTGTATTGCTCAGTGTCACACGCAGATGCAGATGTGGATAGTCTCAAAGTATCGTACTCTATGACTTTTGATTTGGGTATAGGATACTTAAAGATTTATCTTGCATCGTTCTTTAATTCAACAATAGTGCAGGGAGCTTAAGTAACAATTTGGGGGATTTTACTTCCAGTTTCATGTTTGGTATGTCGGAGTTACTTCACACCATGGTGGTCACATTAGAACAATAGCCGACGAATACCATCATGTTGTACAGTTAGCTAGAGAGTAATAGGTTAGATGTAATCAACAATTCTTATGGATATTATAGTGCTCAATTTCAAGACAATGTACTTCACAGTCTAAACAAAATTTTCAAAGTTTCTCTCAATCGACGTTTCAATAACTTTTCAAGATTGCGGTGCTTATGATAAGAACATCTCGAGTATATATAGACGTACACGACAAGTGTATGCTGTCCGAGAGTCGCAACCTCATGGGGAAAAATCATGTACGTGGTGTGGATTTAACGGGTGCTCAATAAAAGAAGGGTTATATGCATATAAACTAATGGTTTAGAAGAGTTCGTGCAACGAGTACTATTGTTCATCACCTAGAGAAGTAAGTGTATACTGACTTTTACTTGAGTAATGGTTTGTGAAGTATTCCGTGCATACGTGTATAAGAATTGTTTGATAGAATCCTTACATGTCCCCTGAACGGATATTCACTAAGACGTAATGACAAGTAGCAACAATATTTGGTGTGGTTTACGTCTTCTTCTATAAAATTCCGCTATGCACGTCAATGACTAGTAGAACATTATTCAAGCTACATCAAAGTTTCATAATGTGCTCAAGATAGGGATGTTGGTTTGGGGGGAAGCTGATTCAAAAACTTTGTCAAAAAGGGGTCAATGAAGAAAGCTTTTCAAGACATGCTTCATGGATTGGAGGAAGTTAATCCAACTCATGCATACTACAATGGTTCATGAACAAGTAAAGACACTGAAGATCCAAGCTGGAGTACAAGTTTCAAGACCCAGAAAGAACACATAAGACGAGAAAGAGATAAACCTTAGGCATTTGGAAGCTCTTTGGAAGAGACGTTATTTTGATGTTATTTGGTAGAGCTATGATAGGAACACTATAAGTGATTCCGTATGTCCACATATTGGGGGAAGATTGTTAGCCTTAAAATATGTCAACTTATATGGAATTACATTAGATAATGTAAGGCGTGACACATAGGGACTAATAATGACAAGTTAGGATAGTTATGTGTCACATGCCCTATAAATACCCCTCTTATACTTCCATAGGAGGGTGAGATAACATAGTTGTATCTCATAGTATGTGTGTGCTTTCCCTTATCTCTCTAGAAACACACACACACATCTTCCCCTTTTATCTCATTCTTAATAATATGGCTAAGTTCTTATTTTATCCTCCCCGACCTCCGGATCATGTTTTTAGTGAATATTACATGTTAACACATCACATGTTTAAAATGAATAAATATATATAATTATAAAATATACTAGTTTATTTATTGCTAAGGCTGGATGGTAAAGAAGACCCAAACTCACCTGACACGTCAACGTCACATCAGCTTTCTCTTTCCAACTTTAAAACTCACTACAACTTACCTTTCAACCGTAATAACAACTCACCTTTCAACTAAAACTCACCTTTCATTAAAATACCCTCTTTATATAAAATATAACCCTACTAAATATCCACACACACACTCATAATCAAATAAAATACATTAAATAAAAAATAAAAGGGCCCACAAAAGTTCAAACTCACTTATGTGAGATACTCATCGAAACATACCAAAACTTAAGGTGACTTTTGGGACCTAAGCATAGACTCACACTGAGGTTCATAATCTCACAATTCGTTGGAGTTATCTTTAATAACCGTTCAGTTCACAACCTAAATAAGTAATTTAAGAAAGGTTTAAACACCACCCCAAAAGTGGTGGTTAGCAAAACCCTAAATACTATGTCCATCAATTTATGCTACTAATAATCTATATATATTTTAGAAACCTACAACTATATATAACATGTAATAATGTCATAAATAATGTTAATTCCTAAAATTCCAAATACTCATTATCAAAAAAATTCTTAGTTTTAGTTTTTTACTTCACAACTTTAGGTAATTTATAAATCCTACTGCATAAGTTAGTGCAATAATCTATACTACTCTATAAAGAAAATTTGGGGTATTCTTGAAAGTTGAAAATGGTGTAAATATAGAAATGTTGAAAAATTAATACACTCCTATTTGAATCATTTCTTTAAAGTTGAAAATTATGTAAGTTTGGAAATGTTGAAACGCAAGGAATAAAAGAATCAATAACGCATGATATAAGAAAGTTGCAAAACCAAAACACATTTTGTAAATACAATTAATTTCTCTGCATTCTTAACTGTATCATACAAACTCAAGAATAAATTTATAAATGTCGGGAAATCATTTGTATTCAAATTCAACTTAAGGATTTCCATACCCTATACAATGCACCATCATTTGGTTTTCTTCATTTCATCCAGTCTTTCCTCCATTAACATTTACCAACAAAATGGTTCTTAATTTTGGTTTCTTGAGATTCCCTACTGTCCCTGACTGTACTACTATCCCTACAGTCCCTACGTCCTTGCTAACCCTAGCTCCTCATTGGGATGACGTGATTGTACATCTCAAGATGATGAAAGAATATTCCAGTGAGGATGAGAAATATGTAATCTAGAAGATGACTTTGTCCCTGCTGAGCTAAGGGATGACGTGTGTTAATATTAGCGTCATCACAAGTGCTGAAGAGTCCTGAATGCCAGCGAGAAGAAAGTGGGCGGAAAAGTAGAAAACTGTCTTTATTTGGTTGATGAAAGCGATAGTGATGATGATTGTTGGCCAAACGCTTTTCTTTTCTAAACAACAATGTCTTATTTTTATTAATGTTAAACATTCTGGTTTAACAATTGTCTTGCACTTCTTTTGATTTGTGTTAAACATCTTTGTTTAACAATTATCAATATCAGTTATCAATTATAAATGTTTCTATTATAAATGTTTGTGTTAAACATTCTTGGTTATCAATTATAAATGTCATTCTTGTTTAAAAATTATAAACATCTCGCATGTTATCAATGCTTCTATTATCAATGTCTTACTATGTGTTATGTTTCTATTATCTCATGTTGATTTACAAATGTTCTGGTTATTGTTTTGTATGGATTTAATACTTACTTATGGCTTAGTTTAGATCATTTAAAATGCCACAATCTTCAGTCATGTTTTTTGATTCGGATGTATAATTTTGTAGAGTATACTTTCCAATATTTTTTTTGTCAACCTTTCATTGCCAGAAAACTATGTTAAAGAAAAGTTGCCATCATAAACTCTTTTGAAAAGTATAAATTCCATTAATCTATATCTAGACTTCTCTATAAAGAGAATTTGACATATTCTTGAAAGTTGAAAACTTACTAATTTTGGAAATGTTGAAAAATTAAATGATTGAAAGTTAAATCTTTGCTCATATATAAACATCACACATATCAAAACAAAAAAACACACATACCCTCTTATCTCTCTCTCTCTATCCCAATATTTCTCCTCTTTATCTCTCTAGCCTATTAAACACACCATAATCGCCGCCACCACCACCGTCCCTCCTCCACATCGTCCCTCCTCGCCACCGTCGTCGTTACCAAACCACCGGTCGTGACCCACCACCATACCACGGAATTAATAAAGTTTTAAGGTATTTTGAGGATATTTTTATATATCTATTGTTTTTATTTGTTTTTGTGTTTTTTTTAAGCAGCCACATGCTACGCTCGAAAAATCAAACTCGCCGAAAAAATCAAACTCGCCGGAAAAATCAAAGTCGTCGGAAAAATCAAAATTCCGGAAAAAATCAAAATTGCGGAAAAAGAAAAGCACCATTAAAACCACCACTCCGCTGTGAGACCAACTACCACAGAAAAGAGACAACCATACCGGAAAAAACAAACTCGCCAGAAAAATCTTGGGATAATTTTTTTTGTTTATCTTATGGACTATATATTCTTTTGAGTATTAGCACTTCTTTATTTTTTTAATGAATTTTGAGTTTTAATACTAACATTTGTTTTTTTTAAAGAATTTGAGCATGTCACCGCCGTCCTCAAATTGTCGGAATCTTCGCCGACGTTGTCAATGGTAATTTGTTATAATTATTGATTTGATCAAGTGTGATACATTAATTGTATAAATGCAATCAATAATGCTATTGACAAATTATATTGTAAATTTAAATTAAACGTACAATAAGGGCTAAATTAAATGCATATTTAAATTATAATACGCACATAAAATGACTAATTATATATAAATGGCAATCATTGAATGTTACTGAAATATTCAACAAATTATTAAAAATTGAAAATTAATTATAGAAAGCTTACTACAATAATTGTATAAATGGCAATCATAATCATTCTCTATAAGGTAATGTCATTGAATGTGTTGAACTTAGTTTGATTTTTTTATTTGTTGAACTTGAATATAATAGTAAAGCAATAATTAGTGTAACTGTTTCCTATCCTTACGATACTATATGATTATGAATTATGATATTTGCTCATTTTGTTTCATCTTTTAATTTACTTACTTTTTCTAAAATTAATATAGTCTAATTATGTTTTGCAGGATGTGATTAGATCTTTGAATATCGTGTATTATCATAACTAACTACAAAAAGAAAATCAATTTGTTTGGTAAATTACTTTACATTACAGAAAATCTAATTAACAATGATTAAGTTACAAATATTCCTCATGTGTCAGTTGACTTTGAAACTTATATTACAAATATATATAAAAAAATTAAGGGAAGGGAATGATTTTGAGAAAGTTCAAAAATTATATATTATATAGAAAATGATTGAAAAAGTTGAAAACAAAAGAATGCATTTTAAATGATGAAAATAAAGTATAACTTATGCCAATCATGTAGAAATATATGAATGATTTGAGAAACTTATGTCAATCATGTATTTGTGGGTTGAAAGAGTTCCAACCTAAAATTTGATAAGTATAGAAATGATTATATAAAGTAAAAACAGTGTATTTTGATTATTTGTCAACTGTTTATTCTACTTATTTTCCGAAAGAGATTTTATAAATTCTTATGCTAATCAAAACTGATTTTCAATAAATAATTTTTCAAACTTTACACATATATTTCCATTATCTTTATTTATGACATTTATTCTTCTTTACTACATATATAAACGATTTACCTCAATTTTTTAAAATTTAAGAATGTTAATAATTTAAAATGTATAAATGGCAACGCTTAATCTTTATTACTGAGTTTGAAATTTGTTTGAAAAAAAGGACTGCATTGAAGAGAACGGTTCAATGCAATTTTCTAGAATTTTGTAATTTTTGTATGACAAGAAGTGGTTAAGTACATTAAAGAACTCAATTAAGAAACTTTCATTACAGTTCTTTCTATGTTAACATAATATAATGAATAACAAGCGTATCTAAATAGATCTTATTCACTAATTTTCCTTAATTGTGAATCATTATATTTAAGAGTAATATTTTCGACATATATTAAAGTCTTTTGGGGATCCACTTGATGAAATACCATCTGGTCAATATAACTTCTTTTGCTTTACAAGCAATAAAGGTTAAAATTCAATGTTCTTCATGAGCATGATCTAAAACGGTTGTTATATGTTCTTTGATACATGACAAAAATTATTGTTTGAAGTGAATTATCGCATGTCACAACATTTTGATATCTTCACGTATTATGTTTGAACGTTACACGAAAAACATACCACAATATTGCATATTCTTAATTATCGGTCGCTAGGGATTTTCCGTGCGTGCACAAGTATTCGTCTAGTTTTTAATAAAAACAATTTAACATCTTGAATTCTCAATATAATTTAATTAATAAAAAATTAATGCATAAAAACCTAATTTTATTTGGTAGGCTCGGTCTTTATAAGTCTTATAAGAAACAAATTATTTTTGCCTTACCAAAAAAAATATTTGTGTTAAATGCTCTCAAAAATCTTCATTTTTACAAATGCCCCAAGGTGACCTAGGTGACTTGGGCGATTTTAACGAAATTTTGACAAGTGTCATAAGTCTCCTCGGTCGCCCTCGTACTTGCATGGACAAGTGTTAATTTTAGGTAAAAGTCGCCCAGGTCGCTCGATGGCATTTGTGAAAAGCACTTTTTTGAGGAGCAAACAACACAAACATCTTTTATTGGTGGGAAAAACAGAATTTTCCCTTTAAACATAAAAATGGAGAAAACATAAAAATGGAGAAAACATTTTAGAAAAGAAAGAAGGAAATATGAGAATGATGAAGGAATGGACTGGCGAGGATAAAAAAAAAATAAATAATAATGATAAAAAAACTATTTTACCTTTTAATAAAAACGCATAGTTTTGAAAGCAATGTTTTCAAATCAGCATATTTGTTCAAAGCATTTTTAAAACATGCACAGAATTGGGAAATTTTCTCAACAATTTGATAAATAAAGAAGACTCCAAGCTTTGAGGACTTACACGGGTGATATACCAATAGCTATTTTTTTAAGATGTTGCACGAATTTTTTTTCTCCTTTTCTAATTTATAAAAAACTAATATACCTCTAATTGTTCCGGTATAACGCTCGACATTTTTTTTAAAGAAAATTCTTGTTTCAAACAAAAGTACGTATGGTTTGGCGCCAAATGGTTAATCATGACCCCATGTTCCCATTATGATCATGCTCTACTGCTCTACCGCTCTACCCTCTTAGTTGAGCGACACATGTCTAAAAAAGTGCACTTTTTATTGGCCCACAAATCTGTGGGCTGGCCCACCACTTATTATAAAATTACTCATTTACCCTTAACCATTGTTTTGTCCTTTTATCCACGTCAGATGCTCTAGCGCTCTACTGGTGCCGCTCTACCGACTTAGGGCAGTGTACCAAATCTTCTCATAGATTTTTTTTCTCTCTCTTCAATCTTTTTTTCAAAACACATACTTAAACTTTTTTTCTCTCTTCAAACTTTTTTCTCTCTTCTCTAAAAGTTTTCGATCATTCGAATCTTAAAATCACACAGTTTTCGACGTCGGCCAAATCATGAATTTCTGATCATTTGAATCGTAAAATCTTATGGGCTAAAACAACTACTAAAAGGTAAGGTTTTTATGCCTGAAATACAGTTGTTGCTGATATCTTATTGACCTAATAATTATTGATTTTGTTTCAAATTATTTGTTAGATCCCCAAATTTGTTTCAAATTATTTGTTAGATCCCCAATTTTGCTTCAAAATTTTCATTTATTGTAAAAGTGCAGATTTCATCCCCAATTTTATAGGTCTAGGGCAATGCACATAGTGGGTTATCTCCTGCATTTGACTAGGTTATCTATGTTTGATTTTTGATGTTTAGTTTAGCTAATTTCATGTTGATATTTATAATTTTATAATTAACATTCCATTTCAATATTTTGTAGTTTATGATGCTAAGGTTAATTTTAGTGACGATAGTACACATTCTACAAACCATTCGATCGAAGTTGAGTTGGAACGTAGATCGTCTTGGTATGTTTAGCTGGATTGTTTTTGGACCATGGTTAGACATACAAACTACCATACATGATAATCATTTGTTGATTTTTTTACTTCAACACCAAAGGTTAGTTCGAAATCCATCTCCCAACCAGCCCTTCATTTTTGATATTGATGGTCGTAGCTTAGAATTTGGTAGGGAGGATTTTTGTTTGATTACTGGTTTTCGCTTTGGCAAAGTGAGTTAAGACCCTAAAGAGGAAGATCATTCTAAAGATTCCGTAAGCGTGTTTTCCCCAAGAATGTTAACTTAAAGGGTGAACATCTATTAGAGCTTGTTAAGAACGATGTTGAGTTTAATCAATTGGATGATGATGATGCTATACGTGTTTGTTTGCTGCTGGCATTAGATTATGTTTTTATGGGTCAGGAGCTTAGACATGTAATTACAAACGCCATTGTATACTTGATAGATTGATTTTTATTAAATTGGATGTCATATCCATTGGAGAATAAAGTGAGTTATTCTTTTCATAAGAAGGTTTATAACGTGGCGGTATATCATAGGAAATGCCATTTGGGAAAGTTGGCAAGCAATACCAAATACGAGGCTAACTATGTGTTGTATGGTTTTGTTTTTCCATTGAAGGTTAGTTTCTTTAATATGAATGTATAACAGATAGTATAACAAATTTATGCTTTGAGATTAAGTTATATGAGAATGATGAAATGTATAAAAAATCATGTAAGGTAGGATTTTTTTCAATGTATTAGTCTACCAGTTTAGGACTACCTGCTGAATTAGAAGCATCATTTTATTTTTTTGCTTGTGATGTGATTTTAATTATTTAAGGAATATGTTTCATATCATTTATGTTTACTATGCATTATACTTATAACAGATATAGGGTTTAGAGACTTTCTCTAACTCAATCCATTGGTGGCGTAAATATGAGAATTTGATCCCCGTGGCGTTTCATGGATTAATGGGTCAAAGTTTGAAAAATCAGGTTATGAGAGATTGTTTTATTCGAAAAATGCAGCTTTTCACAAACTTACCCCTTCAGCTATTGAGATGAATGAACTTTGGTGGAGATCTAGTTTTTATTTTTTTAAAAGGGTCACCCCTCTACTCCAGTACTTAGATCAGCTACAAGGGGTAGTAGTAATTCCAAGAGTGTTCATACCCGTGTTCAGACAGAGGTTCGTCATGAGGTACATGTCCTTACTGAGGTGCGTAGGTTTGTTGATAAAGAAGAGGTGCGTACTCAAGTTGTTGATGAAGAAGATGTTCAAAAGAGAGCTATACTTGCAAAAACTGTCAAAGAACAAGAGCAGATGATCGCTGAACTGCAACGTCATTTATATTCAGTTGAGCAAATTACAAAACGACTACACACTGCATTCTGATGATTGATCTTCTTGAAAGGTTATGTCATTTACCTAACATCTTTACCTTGTTATAATATTCGAACAATTAACATTATTTTAATTTATAGCAGAACAGACAATCATATCCCATAATGTTCCTGTTGGTGTCTTGGACCAACCATCCATGGAGGGGTCAAGCCATGGATGTAATGATGATCAGGTTGATAAGGTTTGTGATTTTCATTATCTGATGCAAATTTCTTTAACTCTTATTGTATCTTACCTTTAATTCTTATTTTTAGAACTGTAATGATGTTCCGAATAATTTTCTTGTCGATGGTCCCGAGTACCAGTCTGTGGAGGGGGGTCAGTCAGTGTACCAGTGTTGATCATGTTGATAAGGTATGTTCTATTGATTATCTTATTATTTATTTTCCAATACATATTTCCAATTTATCAGTCTTTATGTAATTTTTTCCCAGAGATTCAATGACGAATACGATAGTATTGTCGTTGATGGTCTTATTAGTTTAAAGTCCCAAGATGTTGACCATATTTTTAAGGTTTGAGCATAACATTGTAAAATTACCTTTTTAATTCATATTTTTATTTATTTGTACAATTTTCTTTTTAATTCATATTTTTATTTATTTGTAGAAATCTTTTGTCATGGATGATCCTGAATTCAAAGCAAAGGACAATGAAGAAGGTTCTTATTCTGATAGTTTTCTATCTATACAACAGGTTAAAGAACTAATCAACGACTTCTTTACACGCCACCTGTTGGACTGGATTCTGTTTAGGTAATAAATTAATGATTTTTTTAATATTGTAGGAACATGATTTTCCATATTTAGATTGTAGATGTAGGTGTCTCAGAATTGATGAGATGTGGAATCAACCTTCTTTGGATACTTTGAAAGAATGTAAGACTGATGTGTATCCTTTCTAATGTCAGAAATTCCGGTATGGCCTTGTGTATCCCTTTAGTTCACCGTCCTACACTAAAGTTATATGCAAGAAAAGGCGTCGTGAATAAAGTTAATAAACCAAATATATTGGATCAGAAACTTTAGTGGTCCAGATGGAAATGAAATCACCATTTTGCCATAAAGAGGTAATGTTTTTATAAACTAGACAAGTTTGGATATGTGTTTTTTTATAGTAATATTTAAATGGTTTCCAATTATACAGGATCTTACAACGTTCCTAAAATGCAACTAAAAAACATTAAGTTGGCATAAAGGAGTTATTCCGTATTTTGTGATAAAAAGAGTACGTATATGCATGGACTTTTCCATGGCTTGAAGACGGTCATGTTGTTCGAATGGATTTCTGAGAGAAATTAGTTGGCAGGAGCCATACTAAAAGAGGTTGGCTATCTGATGATGTAAGTATTTTTTAATAGTTTAAAATCAACGTATCAACCTTATAATCAGATTTATTGTATCTAACGTTTACCATATTGATCTATTTAGTAATCACAACATCTTGATATTTAGATTGAATATTTGTGGCAATTCAGGCAGCCCAATGATGACTAGGCAATGGCAAGCCCATATCTTAGTGATATGCTTCTCTGGTATGAGTATCCTCTTTATTACGCTGATGGTGTCAAATACGGTGTCCCCTGGTTTGCAAAGAGTATAAAAAAGGTTTGTATTTTTAACCTATTATCTATTTTCTATTAAATTGATATATATGCAAGGATGTCATCATTCATTATGTTCCAATATATAGGTGTACTTTCCCGTGAATGAAAGTGATTCTCATTGGGTCCTTGGTGAGTTGGACATTACTTCTGGTGTGATAACTTTTTATGATAGTCTTGGGGGCCCTCTTGGTGGAGTAGAAACCTGTCATTTTTGGCTTGAGGTGAGGCAAATATTGGAGTTTCAGTTTCCACTTTATCTGGATAGTGCCGAGGTTTTTGAGAAGAAGAAAATTGATAAAGCTAGTTATTCAATAAGTTTTTGACATGCTGAAGGAGTCCCACTTTAAGGTGGACTTTATGGTGATTGTGGCCTTTGGGTTTGCATATTTTTATATAGGCTGTCACATAATATTTCATTAGATGTTGATGATTCAAAGCCAATGGTGTTTGCTTTTGGCTCTGGCGTGAATGTGTTATTGACTTTTACTGGAGATACACGATTTTGATGGATGGTTAGTTGGTATGTGCTCTTCGATTGGATAGTACCTCAAATAATTGTTTGTTTTGAACATTAAATTTTTTTGGTGTAGGTAACATTGTGTTGGTAACAATTGTTGTTGACTTATATTGGCTATTTGATCTTAAACATTTGTGTTGGTAACAATTAATGTATGTTTATATTAGCACTAGTTTTGTTCTTTTGTTGCGAATGGGTTGGTTTTGGTTACAAGTCTAATGATTTGACTTCTCAAAGTTGGTTGTTTTGGTTATTTGTCTAAATATACTTCTAAAGCACAAGCATGAGCTTTGATGTTTACAATGTGTACTCAAAATGGGTTGTTTTGGTTAATTATTTAGTCTAAAAAAATTGGTTGGTTTGGTTATACTTTCTGCCTCAAATCATTTGACTACTCTAAAGAACAAGCATGAACATAAAAATTTAGATACTAAACTAGATCATTACTTCATTTCATTATCAGAAACATATTACAAACCACTAGATCATCACAGCCTTCACCATAATTTACAAACCACTAGATTAAGTACGATAAACATAAAGGAGAACACAAAGCAAAACATCATAGCCACCTAACCCATTACAAAGATCACCACCATCTAACCCAAACCTAAAAGCAAATTAATGCCCACCTTCTAACCCCAACCCCAACCCATCACTTACGGTTTAGTTTATCCTTGGAAATGAAGGTATACTTTTTATAAGTATTTAACTTCATGATGGATTTTGCCTTATCAAGATCCTCACCACATAGTATCCTAACAAATGCCATATGGTCAGAATCTATGGCTGTCCCATCAAGTTGTTTGATCTCTTCAATAAGTTCCACCTTATTCTGCACTGCATCTGTAACTTCATGGCATAGATCAGTCAATAAACTTGTCATTCTTAATTCTCGTTCCATCTCTCGTTCAACGAACAAAATGATTTGTTCACTGAGAAGTTAAGACTTCGAATCAATTGCTAGTTGCTTTAGTTTTTCCATTGTTAGTTTTTTCTTTAGGTGATTAAATGATTAGGTATACGAGATTCATATAGGAGGCTGTGCTTTATATAGCCAAAAAAGTAATGATGGGATATACTATAGATGAGATATCTATAGTAATGATGAGATCAACGAATTTAGTCAAATAAATTGTAATGAAAACATTGCTAATATTAAAAACGTAACTAGATATATAAAAGGTAATACCAATTATTTTAAACATTAAACATTAAAAAGTTAATAGGTTCACAACAAACTCTAATTAATGATAACATACAAAATGAAAAATAACCAGATAAAACATAAAACAAACTTCAATCTTCGAGCTTGAGTAGCCTGAACATTCAATGTTTCTTAATTATTATTGATTCTTCTCAAAAGTCCAGGAATGATAGTGACTGCTCTAGCACACATTGGCGGATCCCTCCACCAATGACTAAACAGACAATATCGTACATAAAAGTAGAAACGACGTCCGGAAGGTTTGAACAGTCCAGGAAGTGGTAATCTTAGTTTGTGATTCACAATTCACACACAAGGTTGTATTAGCCATGTAGCTAGTTTTTCTTAAAAGAAATTGATGTGTGTGTAAAAAATTGAGTTATAGTTAAGGTAGTTGATATAGTAAATTCGATGAGCATTTAATTTTATCAATGCTTCTACAGATGGTTTGCTCAAAAACCGACGCTGCCTCTACCAGTAAATTAATGTGGGTTTGTGTAAATATATATTATAGAAAAAATATGTGTACTTAAAGGTTGTTTGCTCTACCGACGGTTGCTCTATCGACGCTTGCTCTACCGACGGTTGCTCTACCAATAATTAATGTATGTTTGGTGTAAATATTCATAGATAGAATAAATATGTGTACTTAATGGTTGTTTGCTCTACCGACGTTGCTCTACCAATTATTTTAATGTTGTTACACTATATGAGGCATCATTTTAAATGGTATAGTTGAACTTTGTTGAAGGAAAAATTTCAAAATGAATATTATTGTATTTAGACAACTAGAGAATGTAATAAGTGTTCTTTACTAACAAATGAAGTGTATATATATTTAATAATATCAAAAATAACTTCCCACATAAAAATATAAATAAAAATATTATGTTAATCAAAAGCAATATTTAAATTATTTTATTGAATAACCACCGTCATATAATTTGATGATTTATCACAAAACACAGATACGTTATGAAGTATTAAAGCAGATCCAACTTTAATAACCTTGTCATAACCATCATCTAACAACACTTTGTAATGAATTGTACCAGACATTGTGCCTGAAAGATATTTGAGTGTTAAATTTATATCGCCAAGCACATTTGGTGTACAAGAAGTGATTATAGCAACAACTTTCTCAAGTTTTCCCATTCATGGTTTGCTGGTGAATTCATTTGCAAGTGATTTGAAAGGTAAAACTTTGATAATACAATAAACAAGTATTTTTACAAAATTTACTAGATGATGATAATTTATAGATAAAATGTCATTAAAGTATAGTAGGTGGTTGAAGATGTAATTAATAAGTATTTGTGTAAATATAAATATGTTTTATTATGCTTCTACCGAACCTCAGGATGCTCTACTTACGCATGCTCTACTGACATTTGCTCTAGGTTTTGGGCCTTGTTAGCTTATGGGGCTTCTAGGTTTTGGGCCTTGTTAGGTTTTGTTAGGATTTGGGCCTTATTTAGTTTTGGGACTATATAGGTTATTGGGCCTTGTTAGGTTATTAGGCCTTCTAGTTTTTAGACCACGCATTATTTCTGACCTTTGTTAGGTTTTGGGCCTTGTTAGGTGCTGATTTTTTTTGGTAAAAATGTAACAATTATAAACACTTAATAAAAACTTAATATTACGCAACAAAGTTTAAATGCAACAATCCTAAACACGTAGTTAATCCTAAACACGTAGTTAAGCTAAACTTAAAACATAATAGAAACCTAATACATAAAAAAAGTCATAAATTAATGAAGATTATAGCTTGATGAGCCTCCTACAGTTGGGTCGCCATCACCCTTAGTTTAGACGAGTCCATCCTTTGATTCATCCAACACCACCTTACCTTTTCCATTACCCACATCCACAAAGTCATACAACACCACCTTACCTTTTCCATTAGCCACATTCTCAAAGTCATCCAACACCACTTTACCTTTCTTAAGTGACGCTAAGTTATTTTTCCAAAATGAGTGATCTTAGTAAGGATGAGATTGAGTTTCTTCTTTCCTCCCATACAATAAGCTCTTCTAAACGACACAATGCTTGAATCCTTCCCTTGCCTTTTCGCTGACTTCTAATAATTAGAAGTAACCGTCTCATCAAACTCACCAAACAACCTCCAAGATTTTAAAATACCAACAAGGTAGGAGCACGTAGAGATTATGGCCCACATAAGACATCAAATAACCCAAGAAAGTTAGCCAGCTCAAACATTTTCTCGCAGTCCCTATCATTTTCAACTAGAGTCAAACCCTTTTCAAGCTTACATTTAGGTTTACAATAAAACCACTTCCATATATCGTCTTTTGTTTTATCCAACAAAAGGTCGTCATTTCTTTATACGACATCCTTGTTGACCTTGGTAACCTCAAATCTAAAGTGGCCCACCTTATAATCAACAGGATAGAAGAAAGAAACACGCCATAAGAAAAAACTTCAATCACCAACCTCATCACTCCTTATATGACGCCCTGTGTAAAAATCAAAAGAATTTAAAATTAGATAATTTTACTAAAGTATTTAAAAAGATAAATTTTTAAAAGAAAACGAAATAAAGAAAACGCTACACCCACTCATCAAAAACTAGATCCTTTGTTGTTGAATATGTGTCTATAGATGACATTCTTTGTCTAAACCAAAAATCCCAATTAACACTAACTCTAGGTGATAAAGGTTGATAAATGAATTTGAAAGTGATAGATCCTTCAGCTTATTAAATACACATAAAGTGATAGAGCAGCCATCAGTAGAGCAAAATTATGTAGAGCAAGGGTATTATATGTGGTAGTTAGAGTTTTAGCAATACCGAGGGCTGCTCTACCGACGTCATGCATCATTACTTCTTTGACTCTTTTAAGGTTACATAAATATTTGGTTGTTAAACTACTTCTTGCTTTATTTAAGGTGACATTATATGTGGTAGTTAAATTTTTAGCAATATATATTTATAAGATTGTAAATCCAAATTCTAAACAAAAAAACTACATGGAGTTCTACTAAGAAAAAATATAACATACACTGATCTAGTTGGATACGTTAGGAAAAAGTTCAAAATCATCCACATGTATGAAAAAGTTTGATAACAATCCTAAACACGTAGTTAATCCTAAACACGTAGTTAAGCTAAACTTAAAACATAATAGAAACCTAATACATAAAAAAGTCATAAATTAATGAAGATTATAGCTTGATGAGCCTCCTACAGTCGGGTCGCCATCACCCTTAGTTTAGACGAGTCCATCCTTTGATTCATCTAACACCACCTTACCTTTTTCATGACCCACATCCGCAAAGTCATCCAACACCACCTTACCTTTCCATTAGCCACATCCTCAAGGTCATCCAAAAGCACCTTACCTTTGCTAGTGGACACTGAAGTTTTTTTTCCAAACATAAGGTGATCTTAGGTAAGATGGAGATTGAGTTTCTTCTTGCTCCCATGCAATAAGCTCATCCAACAACATAGTGCTAACATCCTTCTTTGCCTTTTCATGACTTCTATACATCTAAGTAACCTCCTCATCAGAGTCAACACAACACAAGTTTTTAAAATAGTAATTAACTAGGAACATTTGAGGAATCTGGCCAACATATAAATTAAGAGTCCCATGCAAGTTAGCTAGCTGAAAATTTTTATCCATGTCCCTATCATTTTCAACAAGAGTCAAACCTTCTTCAAGACTGCATTTGTGTTTATAATAAAACCACTTCTAGATATCATCTTTTGTTTTATCCAACAAAAGGTCGTTCGTTTCTTTATACGACAACCTTTTTGACTTTGGTAACCTCAAATCTAGAATATGCTCATTGATGACATCAAATAACATCTATTTTATAGCATTATTTATCCTATGTTATTAACCCATTTTGTATAATTATTGCAAAGAATTGTTACTTAATCGTTTATATTTGAGAATTGCAGTAATTATGGAGTACTTGGTAAAAGTTAGCAAAAGGCGCGCATTTTGGAGCTTGAATAAAGATATTTTGAAGATTACTATTCTGAAGACCAATACGCCGTATCCATCAAGGAAGATACGGCGCGTATCCGTGCCTGCACTCACCAAAGACTCCACAAAGGAAAGAAGATCATACGCCGTATCCCAGAAGAAAGTTAATACGGCCCTATTGAAGATATAGTCATGTGAATATACTGGAAGAATATCAAACTGTCGCCTATTCTAAGAAACCCCCCAATACGCTGTATCTATACTCCGAATCAACCCATTGGACTAACGCCGTATTGAACGACTTCCATAACCATAAAATAGAAATTCAAAACAAGTTTTCAGTGTGCTAAATCATATTCTCGATACCTAAACCATAAAAGTCGATTTTCAAAGGAGAAAAAGAGCAGAAGAGGTCGAGCAGACAACGTGTAATTTCTTATACTTTTGTAATCGTTCAGTTTTTGGTATCATTCGTTAACTCGGTTAGTTTACCTTGGCTAAAACAATTACTCTTATATTAATTATGATGTTTGAAGGCTAATACCTTCGGGTATTAGCCATTATTATGAAGATCTGAATGTTTGGTTTTATTTATATATCGATTGCTTAATTTATCGTTGCAAGCTTATTTATGTTTATCAATTTATACTTGTTTACGTGCTTTTGTATGCGACCTATCATTCAACTAGATCTAGTGATACGGACCAAGTAATCTAGATGTCGGGATAGCTCTCCATATAGTAATTTATACATCTAGAATCATAGGATCACAAATATTGTCCTTCTAAAATCGTGCTAAGGATACGCTTCTGGCTTAACTAGTTAACGAAAACTGCCTTTGGTTTATTGAACATGTTGACTAATAGGTGAATCTAGATAATTCAACAAATAATAAATAATATTCTGATTCCCATTGGATAGCTGGACAAGTGGACTACTAAGTATAAATTGCCATTAAGCAGTAAGTGGTAAAGTCTCTATGAGCTAGTGTTAACAGGATTACCATTCTATTAGTCCCATAAGATAGATTATAATCAGTAATAAGGATGCTTTATGCAATGCCTTTTATTGTGACAGATTAATGTTCTAGTCTTAGGATGCAGTCCCGCCTAAGTCTACAGAACTATATCACTCTTTGAGATAAGTAATCATTTGCAATGAATAAACAAACCAACTTCTAATCAGATTAATAATGGTTAATACAGTTTTCTTATATTTGGCTTGACCGCTCTTTAATCTTCTGTTAATTTTCATGCGTGGGTTAAAGTGTCTTGAATTGATTGTAGTCACCGACCAAACCTGTGCCAGTCTCTCAGGCTGAAACCCCCCTTTTACCTGTTAGAATTAGGATTAGAACTAACATAGGATTAACATAAGTTTGAGTTAGATTAGAATTAACTTAGAATAGATAACCAAAATATAAATAAATTGAGAGATTTAACCTCGCTTCAAGTGTTCGACACCTTACTTACCACGAATCTATCACCGACCGGGTACACTGCCCGTTAAAGTGTTGTTTTTGGTTAAGCTGGCAAAATATAAATTTAAAACTTGAATCATAAAAATAAACACCACACAACGACACATCAAGTTTTTGGCATCGCTGCCGGGGAGTGAAAATTAATCTTGATTTTTATTTTATGTTTTGGTTTTTAGCATTAGATTAGATCTAACCCTTAGAAGTAGTGTTAATTGGATTAATGTATATTCTTGTATATTTTGTATATTTGTTAGTTTAATTGTTTGCTTGTATATTTGTGTCTTTAATTGTTTGCTTATTTAATTGTTTTCTCAATACACTGTTCTGGTCGATAATTGAATATGGCGTATCCACTACCATCGGATACAGCGTATCCAACTTTTGGTCTAATACAACGTATTCACTCAAAAGATTAATATGGCATATTCACTTCTATCGAATACGGCGTATCGATCATCTGATAAATTTCTTTTCCACTCTCGAACTTAAAGCTCAAATTTTTTTAACACCTTTTTCCCGCTGGTTCTACTGATAATTTTCTTGTTATATTTCAGTTAAGAATGACAAAGGTAATCAAAGGAGAGTTTGAAAAACTTAAGGATCTTAAGATCAAAGATGTTTTGGTAACTTACGATACATCACTTGAAGTTTTCAACAATGAATTCAATCGATTAAGCGGGATGGATGATGATTTATTCACATATGAAGTTGAAGTTGCTAACATCCTATGTGACTCAAACAAGGATGATGATTCAGAGCAACAAATGTCACATGAAGTTGATGATGATATGGGATATGATCCATTTGATGTTGCATTTACTGAATGGTTGGAGTCAAAAAATTTTAACTACAAGACGATGGATCATTATACAAAGAAAGCGTTATGGATTTACTAGATTAGAGGAGATGATGAAGTTGAGCTCACGGATGAAGAATTTTCTGATAATGAAGATGAAGTTGCTGAAGTCTTTAGGATCGACACTAATATATTTGATTTTGAGACACCTATGTGCAAGACCTTCAAAGAATTTAACTATCTTTTGTAAATCGATCCAGACTTACTTACTAAGGACATTGAGGGATTCAAAACTTACGTTGAATATAAGGATGATTGGATCTGTTGATCCCAACTTAAGATCGATTCCTTGGCTTGTAAAGGTTAAGTTACTTTGGATAGAACCAAAACAACTATGGTAGAAACTTTGTGAATACTAAAGAGTATGCGGAATCTACTCTTTAATACTTAGAAGAATATTAATGAAACAGTAAACTGTATGAACAATGATATCACTGAAAAGCTCCAATATTATTATTATCAATAATACGAGTACTCTGTGTAGTACTAGGGTTTACAACCTTGAAGCTATATATCAAAAACGTATGAATGTATATCTATAACCATAACCTAGGATCTCCTTTTATACACCAAGGAGTCCTTTACAAGATAACTACAAATCTTCTATAATTCTAATAGATAACTGCAAATCTTCTAAC
This sequence comes from Tanacetum coccineum, assembly GCA_026074375.1. Lineage (NCBI taxonomy): Eukaryota > Viridiplantae > Streptophyta > Magnoliopsida > Asterales > Asteraceae > Tanacetum > Tanacetum coccineum. The sequence continues at coordinate 69,381 of BQNB010017464.1, forward strand.
TTAATAAGATATACATATCTTTTACAAAAATATCTCATACTTATCCCGTAAGTAATCTTGATAAACAATCTTCATCTTAATCCTTTCTTTTGTCTTTATCCTTCTGACAGTAGAAACTTCTCTAACAGTTGTAATCTTTCAGCAGTTGTAAGTAGCAGCATTAACTTTTATACCAAGAGCACTAACTGTGTACAAGCAGTAGTAACTACTTAGAATATTTTCTTTATTCTTCAGCAGTACTAAGTTACACTAGTAGTACTAACTTTATGCTAACAGTTGTAACTGTCACACCCCCAAACTGGGCCTAGACGGAATACGTGTCCGAGGGCGTGACGTCATAACAATCCGATCACAAAGCAATAAAGAACGACCACTAATCATGGACGTTTGAAAAAAAGTTTACTCGTTGCATAAAATAAAATAGATTTAAGTTTTACAGCCCATAATAATTAAGTTAAAAGGGTAGCGGAAGCATAACAGAGTTTTGATAAAGACAACGAGTAAATAATAGAATAGTCT
>BQNB010017465.1:0-25452 GCA_026074375.1 Tanacetum coccineum
CGGAAAATACGGAACGAAAAATATAAAGTTTAACAGGTCAAAAGTATGAAACTGTCAAAAATTACGGAACAGAAACTGATCCACCATATCTTTCTTGTCCTGAAATCAAGTTTGGTCATTAACATGGCGTGTTGCTCACACCCTCTTATGCTAAAACTGAAGATTAAAACTGGTTTAAATTTTCATTTCCGTGATCATCTCAAACATTAAGAATCATTCCATGAGAACTATGATAAACTTGAAGATTAAAACTGGTTTAAGTTTTTTGATATGCATTTTAAGAGTGATCATGTATTACTGTTAACCAGAATTGGATAATCATCTATAATGAAATAGGGGTCCTCAAAAGTAGTGGTCGGGTATGTTTCTATTGTTTGAAGTTGTAAGTCATATTTTTTTGGCATTTATAAAATTCAAATTATTTACTAAACTAATGGACCAAATGACCAAAAATGACGCTTTTCATGAAAAAGCTAGAGATGTTTTTCAAATGGAAATAAAGTCTATGATGTTAGAGAAAGGGGCACAAAAGTAATTTTATGTACCTTAACATTGGAAGTTGCAATATTAGGATGTTTTATGGAAATCACTACATTTGACTGAGGATAACGATGAAGAAAATTGAGAAGGAAAAAAGAAGGTGACGAGAGGCGTCGGTTTAAAACTATTTAGGATTTATCTTTATGATTGGATACTTCTTATGCTTGATCGTAGGATACTTGACTTTAACGGTTATGTTTGGTTTATGCGTGTTTCGCACTCTTTGGTCATTATTTTTGCCTTAGATAGGTTTAGACACATTCTAAGTGTATTGTTGCAGCTGGAACAAACCGAAATATTAAATCCTATGACCAGGAGCATAATATATTCATTGAACCATTAAGCTGCGCTGTAAACGCATATCCAAACACACACTGAAAAGAGATACAAAACAAATGTACAAAAGACATATAGATATACCTTAACGATTTTATATATATCTGATCCGCCAGAAGCAAATTCCTCCTTCAGCAATTCCCCCACTCGATTTGGAATTTCTACTTTGATTTCCACCCATTTGCTTCTGCTTAGTGAAAGTGTCTTGGAGCATCAAGAAATTGTCCTCTCTAAATTGTTCTTTCTCATCAACCACAAGATACAATCCTGAACCACAATATAGAAATTTCGATTAGTTTCTTATGAGTAAGTAGAGTCTCGCCCGTGCAGAGGGTGGGGCTCGTTTGAAGAAACTGGTTTGGACCAAAAGTGTTTTGGGTCCACCACCCGATCAATTCAACTTTTATGTACCCAAACCCGTCCATTTTGCGACATCTACAAGTGCAAGTTTTTGACATTAATTAAATGCACAAAGTATTATAGAACTGACCTCAACCTTCCGCACATGCTTGGTCCCGATCTTAGACCCATACACTAACGAATGGGTCGATTTGGGTTACGATTATAACGAGTAGATAAAAGTTATAGCTTATCGGGACGTCAATTGGTTTGAAAGTTGCTTATAGTACTTTTTATGTTTGCATCATAAATCATTTTTATTCAAAGATTTGATTTTTCGATGTAATAATATGGTTTTGGCAATCAACCCAACCTGACATGGCCGATTTCATCTACTAAAAAAAATAACCTGTTTTAACTGAAGCTTGTTTCAATCCATTACCCAACCTTGTAAAACTTGAGGCACCACTGAAATAAAATTAGCTAATCATAGTCTAGTTTTATCACTATGAAGGAAACTAAACTTAATATTATAACAGAAATATTCTACCCAAAATAAAGACTAATGCTGTAGGAATCAGTTGTCAAATTTATTCAAAGACTAGAAGTGAGCAATCTCAAGTTTCGAATATCAAAACAATGTTATGTACCAGTTATATATACTTAATACTTGTCACCAGAGATATTGTCTATACTACTTGGTTAATCGCATTCAGCCTCTCTAAATATTTAACAGTCGCAAACAAGTGTCCTGTTGCCCAAAAGTTGTAGGCTTTTTCTGTTCGCCAATAATATGGGATTTAGTTATACTATTCACATGGCATCAAAGGAACAAAAAAAGTAGTTTATTAATACTTCTGGATTAAGACTTAGTTTAAGGTTCTATCATGACAATGGATGAAAGTGACCTATTCCAGCAGGATTACCGTCACCAATTACATAACACCCACTAAAGATCCCAGCTTCTTCAGTAAACTTTTCTGGTCACAGGACAAGGCCTTTTTTGTAGATGATGTGCAGCTTATCAGTGACAGAATCTGAGCACTTTTGTAGGATAAGATTAGTGAAAACTCTGAACATATGTATTAACAAGAAATAATTTCATATAATATTTGACTTTCAAAAATTCCAAGACTGTGATATTAAACAAGCATACGACGATATTTGGATGATAAAGATTCCAAAGAAATTTCAGAACACCTCAAGTCAACAATCAAACAGTCATCATAAGAGTATAAAACTCAACTCTCATAAGCCAATAAACACATATCAACCTTACGCTCTACCAGCATAAAAACAAATCAACTTCTGATTACCAATATAACATCTTAAACCATAACCTGAGCTACTAATTTATCCGATTTAACTCCCTAATTACCAAATCTTCCACCAATTCAAAGTCAATAGAATCCAACGTGATGTGACCAACTTGTATCACTATTCAAGTAACGTGACCTTCTTCTTGATTAATACTAATGTCTGCATCCAAAAAAAACTATCAAAAAAAGGTTTGCATTATCACAGCATTTGATGCTACTTTTTATAACATATATAGGTTTCACGGGTGCTACTAGCTAGTTTATCCGCTTTTGCTCAATAAAAACGAATCTCCACCAAAAATAGGTCATTATCTTAAAGGCGATTTTATGTGCACAGAACAATTCTAACCGGCAACAAGCCTCAATGGTCACACTAACATGACCAATTTACAGCACTATTGGTGGTCTGATCCATTCATAAATACATTTGGCAAAGTTGAACTCTATAACAAGTTTTTAATTTTACTAATTTTGTTTCTACAAAGGTGGCTGACAACGGTTCCTGGCGCACCTACAACTCACTGGTACCAATTATGATGTGTTTCGTCTGACCCCGTTATGTTTTCAGCTACTTTCTTAAAGACCTGATTTTCATCCCATAATTTCTGGAGTTCAGGTTCCCTTATAGAAGAATTTGCTCTCATACCAAAAGTTGTCTTGGGAAGATCAAGAGTATGCTTGTACTATCCATCTTGTTGCTTTGTTCATAAACAACTGAATACATTAATCAGCTCCCTATCAAATGATTGGAATGCAGCTCATGATGAACTAATCATAAGACGGTTTGATATTTTTCTTATGGCTACTAACTGTGGGATTATGTGAGTTGGATAAGCGTTTATACGATTAGATTTACGTGAGCCTATTGGGGGCACACACGTTAAACACATAGAATGCGTTTATTTTAATATACTTCACGTAGCGTTTGAATATAAACCAAAGGACTAAAGTGACACGAAACTCAAACCACGAGGCCCTCTAGCAGCCGACCTCTATGTGGTTTATGTGGGGAGTCTTCGAGTCGGTTTAGGATAGAAGCAAGGAAGGATTTTTGTGTTTACCTTGTTCAACAAGGACTAGGATATGTGGCCTATATAAGGACCCATAACCTAGCTCATAAACACACGACAACAAAAATCTCAAAACCTAAACATAGTATTCGGTTTTCTTCCTGCTTCTTTAAGTTCGACCGAATAACCTTTTATAAGGTTTTCGGTTCTTCTCCTTTTTCCTTGTAGCGATTTCGGTGAAACCCTAAAAGGGTTTGTGGTGCGAATTGTATTCCCACGAGGTTGATTTTGATTCTACCAGCTTCAAAGGTTTTGGTTTATTGGTTGTTCGAGAGTTACAACAGGTTCGAAACCATTAAGGTTTCGGTGTTCTTGGATTTCGGTTCATACCGAATTTGAAGAAACCCTAATTAGGGTTTGTGATTTTCGGTTGAGAAACAAACTAGGGTTGTGTGGTTTTCGATCCAAGAAAGTGAAGACACGTGGTGTTTGAGATGTGAAGTAAAGCCTAGCATCTTGACGTGTTCGTTGGACGTGTTGTGTGAGCAACCGTAGAAGTGGTAACTTAACCACTAAGTTTCAAGGCAAGATACACGTTTGATTTAAGTCATTCAACAAGAGGTTAGTGTTTCTTACTTATTTGTGTGTTAGTCATATATGCTAAACTAGATCCATATTCGCTGCGTACTCGTAGTAAACATGGTTTACCAGTTGTAAAATCCCAACAGTGGCATCATGAGTCAACTCGTTTGGTGTTATGGGTTACATACTTGTAAAACACGCTAGGACTACATGCTAGAAATTTTATTTATTGTTTTGACCGAATATTATGGCAACAATATGCAAATTCTTGCCATAAAATAATAAATAAAGAATCTAGAATCTTGCCTTAATTACTAGTTAATTTAGAATGAATTAGAATAGATTTATAGTTAAATTGTTAATTGAAATTTAAGTTTGCTGTTTTTTTCATTATCCCGGCCTTAAGACTCACGCAATCATGTTATATGATGGATGTGGCGATCTAGGCACTTTAACAGAAAACCTAGTGAGAGTCTTTTGGTTCTTCGTTTGAGGAAGACTCTTATGAGACCTCGGAGCATTATGTGATTTACTGCTTACTATTTAGAGTCTGTCTTCACCTCATCCCTAAATTCTGTCTTTTTTTTATGCTTATGTGTTTATACTCCTTGTGACTTATGACTATATGCTAAGTAGTATTTGTAAAACTGGGGTTTTTTGACAAATGTGCTATGTGTTATTTGCAAAACTGGGGTTTTTGGACAAATATAAAACGGACATTAAACTATATAAAACTTGTTTTCTTAGGAATTTTATATGTTAAATGCTTTTATCATATGATGAATCGCTACTGTACCATGGCTTAATTGACCATGGCTTTAGTGGACTTTAAGGGTTAAATTGATCTTTAATCTTTTCCTGTGCCACTACATGCTTAGGCATATGAGGCAATTATTGGAAGAACTTGTGTCTTGTGACACATGCAGAAGTACAATATAGGGTTTGATCAATTTGTAATTATTACCGCGATATTAGCACATATAAATCCTAATGTTAACAAATGGTTTTCTTAACATTAATAGAATATCGTTAAGTCAATTGTCAAATCGGCTCACCCATTATGAACAAACTTTAAGAGAGGTATCATACCACGGGAGTTGATCCATGAAATGATAAAGAAATATCATTGTCACATCAATAACCTTTGCTCATAAATTGAAGGATTATAGCAACAAAATCATAAAGAAAAGCAAAATCCATGACAATTAAGCGACGTTTCCGCCTATCCAGATTCCTTTGACCAACCATCAATATTCATCAGTATCATTCTCTTATTAGAAAAGACTATTTATTCACATTCATTTTTAGATCTTAAAAGAAAGCAACAACCAAAGATATGTTACCTCTCATTCTTTTGCAAAACAGTCCTTAGAGAGCCATTAACCAATAAATTATGTTACCGTAGCAACTGAGCCACCAAGACCATCAAGTACAACCCGGTAGAAAGCTACAAAATTTGGATGATGAAGATCTGCAAGGTTGATTGCTTCAGTACGTAAATCCTCCCTGTGTGAGTAACACAACTTTCGTTACAGAAATATGTATAACCGAATAAACTTATGAGAACACAATCCATGTGTTCTTGTTCTGAAGCCTTCCCGGCCAACTCTACACCGACTGCGGTGTTGGTTAATGGGCTTACTGTGTGGTAGTAGGAAGCTGCAAAGGTATACGCTTTATCAATCCTGCATCAATCACACATTTTGCGAGATATAATAAAAGCCTAATGCAAACTCACGACAATGAAATGTAGTGATATGTGAACTACTTACAGTATCAAGCATGCAATGAGATCAGTAGTCGAAAAACTTAAGGCTGCATTATATTTGGTGAAATTCCCAGAAGTGGCATTGAAAGAAAAATCGGTCCCAAGTGCGACTCTGTTGTTTCACCTACTTCAGAGAAGTTCAAAATGAGGCTAACAGTCAAACCAATGCTGGTAAGAATTGAAGTTTACGTGTCACTGTGTTGTTTTCCAGCATTCTCGTGTAAGTACTTGAGTTCAACTTGTAACCAAATTTTCATCATCTTTGATGCTTCTCAAATGTAGCTGAAAAACAAATCGTTATTAGTGAAAATACATATTCACCGGGTGTTTAACACATAGCAAATAGAGGTCATGATTTTTGTGGACTCATAATAAGTTATAAATACGAAATTAAATGTTTTTTGCTGAACAATCATGCCAAGTATAATACAAATAGTGTTGGAATATGTCCATTATATAAAAGTATATGTCCGGAAATTATACGAGCCTAAGGGGACGCACACGTTATACGTAAACAATGTTTAAATAGTGTGTTTAGCAAACGATCGTTAAATGTTAACAAATATTAAATATTAGTCATTAAAAGAGTTAAAGGACTAAATATACAAAACCGAAGATTAAAAGGGTGCGGAATCCTAGTCGGCTACTAATCACATTCTATGTGGGATTAGTAGACAAAGGCTATAAATATAGGTTTTGGTTTTCATTATTCACAAGTCTTGAAAAACCTAAAAACCTAAAAGTATCGTCCTTGTGCTTCTAGTAATCGACCGGCCCCTCTAAACCCTCTAGGGTTTCGGTTTCGCCTCTCCCTCAAAAACCGATCGCACACACACCCTATTAGGGTTGTTTGTGTCGATCGTTTACCATCACTACCATTGTGGTGTTCGTGTGTTGATTGATTCAAGTACAAAGAGGTTATCGTTTGCTAAACCACTACTAGTACTAGCATACTTCATTGTTTGCTAAGAATGTATTGTGTGTGGAAGCTTAGAGGAATCATACTTTGATTCTTGGTGGTTTCGCGTGGTATTATACACACGCGTATATAGAAGACGGTGTTTACGGTTACCTTTAATCGGTGTATCGTTTCGTGCTAAAAGGTAACTTCTTATATTCTTGTTAATTATTGTATTCTACATGTTACCTTCGTTCCGCTGCGTACTCGTGTAATTAATTGGATAATTAGATTGTAAAACCATAACAGTGGCATCACGAGCCATCGTGTAGAATCTTTAATTACAAGTAATAAAATTGGACAAATTAGGGTTTCGTGATTAATTTTAATGCCCCGGTGGGCGTTTTTGTTAAAAAGATTTGATCTTGATGGTTAATAAAATTAATTAGACGAGATCTAGGTTGTATGCAATTTTATATATAAAACTTGATGTATTAATTGTTAATGGAGATCCATGATAAAATCATGCAAATTTACCATGGATTGATATTAGATATTTAAATCTTGTTAATTTGTTAAACGGATTTGGTTTAAATATGTTAAAGATACGCATAATTTTAAAAAATTTCTTAATTGGTAAGATCTATGATTCAAGAATTCGGGAAGACCCTTATTATTGAATTAATAGGGCCTAAAAATAGTTAAAAGATTTATGTGCTATGTGGTATTTATTTATATAAGGCTTACGCAATCGATTATATCGATGGATGTGGCCGGAGTTTATAGGACGAATGAGCCTTATGTGAATAAATACATGATTAAATTATTGGATAATTAGGATCATATTTAATGGTTTGCATGCCTTAATTGTTAAGTGAGTTTAAATAAATGTTATTTAGTTTAGTTGATGTTTATATGTTTTATTTTAAGTTCTTGACTTGTGAGAAAATAAAAGGGTTTTTTCGAAAACTTAGGGTCGCATTGTCGACACTACCATTTAAAATTAACTTTATATATTTAAAATATTTCTTAATTATATATTTAAATTATGGCGGGTTTGGGGATTCTTTAGAAATTTTGGGGGGGAACTTAGGGACGACTTTTTCTTAGTACTTTGGGTCGACATTGTCGGACCCTACCACCTATAAGTATATTTTTATATTTTTTTTGGCATTTTATATGTATTTAGAATGTTATATATAATATTAAACAATATTTTTAAAATACAATATAATAACTTGGGTGACTCTTAAAAGGTCGACAATGTCAACCCCTAAGTACAACAATTTTTTGTAAATAATGAGATTGGTTCGTAAAATTTAGATTTGGTCGTCAAAAATTTTAAAAAAAATTTTATAATTTTTTTTCGTAATATTAAGATTGCGTTTGTAAAACTTTTGTAAAAAATTAAGAGTGGTTCATTAATTAAGATATGGTTCGTAAAAATTTTTCGTAAAACGTTAAGATTTTTCTTAAGTGCGGAATTTTTTTTTTATAGAGTTTTGTAAAAAATATTAATTTTTTTTTAAAATAATAATGATAAACAAAGGGGATGTATAGGGTCTAAAAAAAATAACCACAGGGATGTTTTTTTTGCACATTACTCGTTATTTATTGATTTTATCATTCTTTATTAGTGTGCTATTTTGTTAAATTTACTTCTAAAATTAATGACAAATATTTTGTAGTTTAACAACAATATAATATTCAAATTACACGGATTGTATTCCTAAATCGAATTAACGTTTATTATTTATAATATCAAATGACATTTATTATAAATCGATAATAACACTCATAAACTTTTAAGAAATTCTAAGTTTTCCCCATTCAAACATTAAAGCATACTTTATGCTTTTCTACATTCCAAATGCTAAAATGGATTTATTTTAATGAAAAAAACTACTCCATATTAAGGTTTTTCATCCCTTGGTAGATCTCGGAAGTATTTCCTGCTGACTATAAAGTGTGTTGGGTCGCGGGTTGCCTTGCCATCTTAGTTGTCCCTCTAGTACACTTATCCTTGACTCTAGTGCTCTTTATCACTTTCAGCAAGATATCTTCAATTTGAGCACTTGCCATTCCGAGATCTGTGCACTATCGTGGAGAATGACCTTGGTCGTGAAGAAAGTTCCTGGTGAATTGACTTGGACGTGAAGGTAGTTCCCGGGAATACTTTGTGTTGTTGACTGTCCTGGAGTAGCATCCATCACATAAAGTAGCCTCATCCATTCTCTGTAGGTTCCTGGCTGTTACGTAGTAAGGAAATCATAAGAAATGTACATTTTGACAAGCTAACTATTTTATATTACATTAAATAGTGATGCTTTGTTATTTCACCTTTGAATTATGGACATGCGTAGTATCGTTGACCATAGCTGTGATCTTCTGCTTGATGTTCGCATCACCACTTTTCAGTTTTTCTACATTGCACAACCAAGTTGAGTAGATCGCTCCGTCTGGTGAACAGTATCGAGGGTGGTGGAGATTTGTGGTGGTGGTTGTGAGGTAAGTGTGTGTGTGTGTGTGTTGGGAGGATAAGTTACTATCTTGTTTTTATGGTAAAGATGGATGTTCGGCGGGGGTATTTGGGAGGGAAGTTTTGGGAGGGTGTTTTGGGAAGTTTTTGGCGGGTGCTACGTTGAACCGCTTATGTTGTTATAGTATTTGTAGTTTGATAATGTGACTGTTGTAGAAGTGAACTCTGTCGATAAACACTATATATCGACTCGTCCGTTAAACGTCTAAACGTATAACAATAAATATAGACTCGTCAGTTGAAACGTCTTACGTATTAACCATACATATCGACTCGTCCGTTTTGAACGTCTTAAAGTTTAATCCGTTACATATCGACTCGTACGTTGGACCGTCTAAGTATAACCTGAAATACGAATCGTCCGTTAAGTCTATAAGTATATACGGAACACATGTCTCGTCGTTGAACGTATAACGTATTATCCGTCAAAACATAGCGACCTCGTCGTTGACGTCTAACGTATAACCATAAACATATCGAATCGTCCGTTGAACTCGGTCTAACGTATATACCATAACAGATCACGCGTCCGTTTGAACGTCTAACGTATACCCATAACATATCGACACGGCCTTTGAAGTTATGTATAACCATAACCAATATAGACTCGTCCGTTGAACGTACTAACTGTTTAAACCATAACATTAACGAATCGTCCGTTGAAAGTCTTACGTTTAACCATAAACAAATCGACTCGTCCGGTGATCGTATATAGTATAACCGTAACATATTATCGACTCGTCCGTTGAACGTCTAATGTATAACCATAACATATTGACTCGTCCGTTGAACGTATAACGTATAAACCGTAAACATATTCGACTCAGCTCGTTGAACGTATAACGTATAAACCGTAACATATCGACTCGTCCGTTGATACGTATAACGTTAAACATATCATATCGACGCGTACGTTGAAGTCTAAAGTATAACCATAACTTATCGACTCGTCCGTTGATCGGTAAGTTTACTTATCTTTATCGACTCGTCCCCTGTTTGAAGGTCTAAACAGTATTTACCGGAACTTATATCGAATAGGTACGTTGAACGTTGACGTATAACCCTTATACGTTATCGACTGTCCGGTGAACGTATAAAGTATAACCGTAAACTATCGGCTCGTACGTTGAATCGTATAAGTATAACCATAACATTAGCGAACTCGTCGTTGAACGTCTAACGTATAAAACCATAACAATATCGATCTAGTCCAGTTGAACGTTCTACCGTATAACCGTTCATATTCGATCGGTCCGTGAACGTCTAATACGTATTACCCGTAATCATTTTTTACGAAACGAGGAAACCGGACCAAATCCGGCGAAACGAAACCCAATTTATATTTTTTATTAAAAGGTTATATTTTTTTTTTTAAAAAAGTTCATTTTATAATTTATAAAATATTCATTTTATATATTTATTATATACGAAACGAGGAACCGGGACCAACCGGCCGATAGATAACCAATTTATATTTTTTATAAATGGGTCTTTATTTTTTTTATAAAAAAGTTATTATACTTTTTTTATAAAATATCTTTTTATATAATAAATTATATACGATACGAGGAAACGGACCAATCGGGCCAAACGAAACAATTTATATTTTTTATAAAAGGTATATTTTTTTTATAAAAAAAGTTCTATTTTATTTTAATACAAATATCATTTTATATAATAATTTTACACGAAACGCGGAGGAACAGGACCAGTTCGGCGCAAAAACGATCCAATTTATATTTTTTATTAAAAGGTTATTTTTTTTTTATAATAAATTTATTATATATTTTATAAAAATATCAGTTTATATAATAATTATATACGAACGAGGAACGGACCTATCCGGCCGAACGACAAATTTCTATTTTTCTAAATAAAAGGTTATATTTTTTTTATAAAAAAGTTATTATATATTTTCTAATATCATTTTATATAATAATTATATTACGAAAACGAGGACTCGGACCAATCGGGCACGGAAACGAACTATTTATTTTTTTTATAAAAGGTTATTTTCTTTTTTATAAAAAAGTTATTATTCTTTTATAATATCATTTTATATTAAGAATTATATAGAAACGAGGAACGGACCAATCGGGCCGAAACGAAACCATTTTATATGTTTTATAAAAAGGTTATATCTTTTTGTATAAAAATGTTATTATAAATTTTATAATATATCATGTCATATTAATATTATATACGAAACGAGGAACCGGACACTATCGGGCCGAAACGAACCAATTTATATTTTTTATAAAAAGTTATATTTTTTTTTTATATAAAAAGTTAATTACTATATTTGATAAAATTATAATTTTTTATAATACTATTATATTACGAAACGATGGAACCGGGACCAAATCGGCCGAAACGAACCAATTTATATTGTTTATAAAAGTTATATTTTTTTATAAAAAAGTATTATGATATTTATAAAATATTCAATTTAATATAATATATTATATTCGATATCGTGGATACCAGGACAATCCGGCCGAATACGAACCATTTTATATTTTTATAAAAAGGTTATATTTATTTTATAAAATATAAGTTATTATTTTTTTTATAAATATATCATTTTATATACTAATTATATACAAACGAGGAAAGGACCCAATCGGGGGGCCGATAACGAATCCAATTTATATTTTTTATAAAAAGGTTATATTTTTTTTATAAATAAAGTTATTATATATTTTATAAATAATTATTTTTTATTAATAATATATACGAAACGGAGGAACCGGGACCAATCGGGCCGAATACGAACCAATTTTTATTTTTTATAAAAGGTTATATTTTTTTTATCAAAAAAGTTATTATATATTTGTATTAAAATATTCATCTTTTATATAATAATTTATATTAACGATCGAGGAACGGACCACTACGGCCGTAACGAACATTTTATATTTTTATAAAAGGTTTATATTTTTTTTATAAAATAATTTGTGATTATATATTTTATAAAATTATCTTTTTATATAAATTATTATATACGAAACGAGGAACCGGACTTTCGGCCGAAACGAACCAATTTATATTTTTTATTTAAGGTTATATTTTTTTATATAAATGTTATTATATATTTATAAAATATCAAATTTTAATATAATTTTTATATACGAAACGCAGGGATCCGGACCAATAGGCGAAACGAACCAAATTTATATTTTTTAATAAAAGGTTATATTTTTTTTATAAAAAAAGTTATTTTATAATTTTATATAATATCATTTTATATAATAATTATTTACGAAACGAGGAAACCGGACCAATCGGGCCGAAACGAAACCAATTTATATTTTTCTTAAAAGGTTATATTTTTTTATAAAAAGTTTATATATATTTTATAAAATATCATATAATAATAATTTTATACGAATACGAGGTACCGGGACCATTCCGGCCCGAAACGATCCAATTCTATATTTGTTATAAAGGTTATATTTTTTTTATTAAAAGTTATTATCATATTTTATAAAATATCATTTATATAAAAATTATTACGAAACGGAGGAAACGCGACCAATCGGCCGTATCGTAACCTAATATATATTTTTTTATGAAATGGGTTATATTTTTTTTAATAAAAAAGGTATAATATTTTTATAAAAATATCATCATTATATAATATTTATTTACGGAATCGAGGAAACCGGACCAATCGGGCCGAACGAACCAATTTTTATTACATTGAACCTCTAACATGAAACCCTAACTCATACATTGAACCTCTAATATAGAACCCTAACTCATACATTGAACCTCTAATATATAACCCTAACTCATACATTGAACCTCTAATATGAAACCCTAACTCATACATTATCTGTTGAAAAAGGATGTACCTAGAGTAACTAGGCCGCCAGTAAGGCAGCTGATGATGCTGATGCAATCCACAGCAAATAAAAACAAAAAGAAGCAAAATATTACTGCAACACACATAACCAATATTTAATAAATAAAAACACATTATACTTTTTCATTAATATTTTCAATCATCACAACCGCTACACACGCCGTCACCGTAGTTTTCATTAACATTTTATGTTTCACCGATACTATTTTGAATGATTTTTAATTTATTATTCTTTTTAATATTAATGTTAATTATTAATAATATAAAAGAATATTTTCAAATGATTTCTAATTTATTGTATTATTTATTTTTAATGAAATATTTGCAAAGTTTTTAATTATTTTAATATTAAAGTATTGATTATTTTTAATAGATGAGGTTTCACTTTATTAAGAGGTTTAGGGTCGACATTGTCGACCCTAAACATAACACAAATGTCGACCCAAACTTTGCCTCCAAAATTTTCACCAAAAGTCAAATAACCCGCCTAGAATAAAAACACTTAGGGTCGACAATCGTAAAAGGGAGTCGACCCTAAATGGATAATGACTTAGGGTCGACATTGGCGACCCAAAATGTCGACCCTAAGACTCATCTATACTTATTATTTCTTCCTCATCCTCCACCAACACAGCCACCACATCCACCACCACAGCCACCAAATCCACCACCCCCGCCACCACATCCACCACCACAGCCACCCCCACAGCCACCCACCCGCCACCACACTCGCACACGAGCACACGGTACCACCACGTACCGCAGCCACCACCACTCCTCCTCTTCTATTAGTTTAATTCTTTTTCTTTAATCCTCTAATTAATAATTCTTAAACCCTTGTTTGGTTGGTTTTAAACCCTTAATTGATATAGAGGTTTGTTTGTTTTATTTTGTTAATTTGTTTATTTTTTGATTATTAGTAGGTTAATTTGTTTTATTATTTGATAATGTGTATGTTAGAGCCACCACCACCACCGGCGGCAGCAGCAACCACCAGCGGCAGCAGCAACCACCGGCGGCAGCAGCAACCACCGGCGGCAGCAGTCAACCGAAGTCAACCGCAGTCAACCAAAGTCAACAGCGGTCAACCACAGGTTTGTTTCGGCTTAAATGCGGGCTGTTTGTTTCGGCTTATATGATGTTTGTTTCGGCTTAAATGTGAACGAACCGGTGTTGTTTCGGCTTAAATATGATGTTTGTTTCGGCTTATATGCTTAAGGGGTGTTTGTTTCGGCTTAAATGTGAGCTTATGAGCATATTTGATTTCGGCTTATATTTTCATAAGCCCCAATTTTCTGGCTTTTTTGATTTCGGAAAATTGGTGCATATGATATATAAGCCGAAATCATATTAGCTCATAGGCCCACGTATAAGCCGAAACAAACACCCCCTTATATGATTATATGTTGAAAAGTGATTGATATGTGTTTAGGAATTTTTTAGGATTTTAGTGATTAATTTCGGAAAATCCCCGTCCGAAGTTAATCAACCTATAGAAAACCCGTCCGAAATTAATTTATTAGAAATTAATTTCGGAAAGTCCCCTGTTTGGGACTGCTTTTTGAATGTTTTGTCTCATTTAGGATATGAATGCGTATAATTGGTTTACTATTTGAGATGATTTCGACAGTGTTTCTCCTTTACTCCTACGAATATGTCTTTAAACACATATTTGGGGAGTTGAGGGGAAATGCTGCCGAAATTTTCTCAAATAGTAAATCGGTTATACGCATTCATATATGAGACGAAACATTCAAAGAGTGGGTTAGGATTGCCTTCCATAGTTGCACTTAGGTAAACAGAACAGTTCATATTTGTTAATGACCTTTTGGTATAAAAAAATAAAAATCATTTATTTGAATATGTTTATTTGCAACGCAGTTATGACAATTGATAAGAGTTGGACCACTATATCCAATCGTAATTCCGAAGAATTTTTAGATGGTCTTTTTGCATTCATCAAGCATTGTTAGCCATTGTTGCACCCCATCACACAAAAGATCCATTGCCCATGTAGTCGATGTTGTAACCGTGATGATAATCGTGTTACCCTCGAAATTCTTGAGGTACACATATCTCGTTACGGGTTTGACCAACATTATACCACTTGGAAATATCACGGTGAACCGACTCTTCCGCTACCTCCACCAGTACCACATTCACCTGAACACATTGACATGGATGCGTTCTTCGAAGATATTTCTGCAAATAATGTCCCAACTCCACCAACTCAAACAACTGGTCCTCAACCAGCCCAAACAACGGGTCCTAATAACGAGTTTGAAGAGTTACTTTCTAGGTCCACCCAAAAGTTGTACCCGGGTTGTGATATGACTACATTGGAATTTACAACAGAGATTTCGCACATCAAGGCTTTACATAAAATAACTGATGCCGGGTTTAACAAGATTCTAGCTCTTCTCCAAAAGGCATGTTCCCCTAGTAAAGGATACAATTTCCCATCGTCATACTATGAAATCAAGAAGACATACAAAAAGATCGGGTTAGGATACGAATCGATCCATGCTTGTATAAATGATTGTTTTTTATTTTGGGGATCAGAGGACAACCTAAAGATGCCTAATTGTCCAATCTGCAAAGCGAGTAGATGGAAAGACCCAAAGAAGACAAAGGGGAAGAAAGTTGCAAACAAGGTCGTGCGTTACTTTCCGTTAACACCTAGACTACAACGTATGTTCAACACAAAACACATAGCAAAGTGGATGACTTGGCATGCTACTGGACAGTCTAAGGAAAATGGTAAGATGAATCACCCGTGTGACGGTAGAGCATGGAAAAATTTTAACATGATGAAACCTGAGTTCTCTGGTGACCCTAGAAACGTTCGATTAGGGTTGGCTGTTGATGGTTTTAATCCTTTTGGCATGATGAGTCAAAATTACAGCATGTGGCCGGTCATATTGACAACATACAACACACCACCGTGGATGTGTATGAAAGAAACTTCTTTAATGTTGACGATGTTAATTCCCGGCCCTAGATCACCTGCAAAGGACATTGATGTTTACTTGCAGCCTTTGATTAAAGAACTCCAAGAATTATGGAAAGGAGTCTGGACGAAAGACGTTGCTACGGGTACTCATTTCCAAATGAAAGCGGCGGTTTTATGGACCATCAATGATTTTCCAGCTCGAAGTAGTTTGTCTGGGTGGAGTGGGCAAGGCTACTACGCATGCCCCACTTGTAACGAGGATACTCCATCGATGGCTGTCAAGAGCAAAATCGTTTATGTTGGTTATAGAAGATTTTTACGCACACAACATCCACTAAGGAGTAAATTTAAGGAATTCTGTGGTTTTCCCGAACCGAAACCTAAACCTAGAAAGTTTACCGAAATGGATATCCAGTTACAAATTAGTAAAGTCTTTAAACGTGTCCCGGGGAAACATCCAGAAATTGCTAAAAAGAACCCTAAACCTAATCGAAAAATTGAATTGAATTGGAGTAAGCGTTCTATCTTTTGGGATCTTGAGTATTGGCCCTTTCTTCTACTAAAAAACAATTACGATGTCATGCACATCGAAAAGAACGCGCTTGAGGCTTTACTGAATACCTTGTTACAGAACGACAAATCCAAAGACACGCTAAAGGCAAGGCAAAACTTGGAAACTTTGAGAGTTCGAAAGGAGTTGT
Organism: Tanacetum coccineum; assembly: GCA_026074375.1. NCBI lineage: Eukaryota > Viridiplantae > Streptophyta > Magnoliopsida > Asterales > Asteraceae > Tanacetum > Tanacetum coccineum. The sequence continues at coordinate 16,854 of BQNB010017465.1, forward strand.
GGTTAGTTAAAAAACCAAACGGGAAGTTCGAGAAGCCTCATCCAAAGTACTCTTTCACCCCAGAAAACAGAAAACTTTTTTGTAAATTCATCAAAGGAGTTAGACTACCTGATCGGTTTGGATCCAACTTTAAGCAAAAAGTGATCGCTGATCACGACAATATAATGGGCATGAAATCTCATGACTGTCATATAATGATCCATCGGTTATTTCCTATAATCGAGCTTTACTTATTCTTTAAGCCGCTTTGTGCTCGAACTTTGATGCAGCAGGACATAGAAAAAGCTACAAAACAATCGATCAGTATCATGATTGAGTTAGAGAAAATCTTTCCTCCTGCTTTTTTTGACATAATGATTCATGTGGCTATACATTTACCCGATGAGGCTATTCTAGGTGGCCCTCTTCGCTATAGGTGGATGTTTCCATTTAAAAGATACATGAAGAAGCTAAAGAATTATGTCCAAAATAAAGCAAAGCTTGAAGGTTCTATTGCGAAGGGTTATGTTGCAGAAGAAGCATTAACTTTTTGTTCACGTTATCTTAAGGATGATGTCGAGACAAGATTTAATCGTCTTGGTAGAAATGACGACGGTTTGCCTGAAGAAGAACCAGATAAATTCCAGGTGTTCCGGTCCGTATGCAAATCGACGGGTAGAATGAAAGAAACTCGGCTGACTACAGATGTTATGCAGGCAGTTGTATGGTTTGTACTTAACAACAATCCTGAAGTTGACGTAGACATCTTGGCTTACAAAGAGTATGTTTCTTCCTTTTTTTATTTTGAAAAATCTTCTTTCTCGATGACTTATCCTAATATCATGACCTTTTGCAGAGAATCGCCTGATAACGTGGAAACGAGTTTTCCCGCGTGGTTTAATTACAAGGTAAATACATTAGATATATTACCTTGGAGTTATTTCTCATCTAAATCTGTTTGTATCTCTTTTGTAGAATCGTGAAAAAAAAGTGACAGACGGCTGCCGTGAAGAGTTATTCTCTTTGGCATGTGGACCTACTAGTGCATGTACATACCCCGCTTGCATAGTTAACGGTGTGAAGTTTGTGGTACCTGAACGCGATATACTTCATACCACTCAAAGCAGCGGAGTTTCAACACCCGGGCTTGATGGAGAGATGTATTATGGTCAACTCGAAGAAATTCTGGAGCTCACTTATATCGGCCCCCGCAAGGTTGTGTTGTTTCGATGTAAATGGTTTGACACCATTAACCCTAAGAACCATACGACACGCAACAGACGTTCTTACATTGACCAGGGCATACATCATATTTTGACTGATAGGGAATTTCACCAAAATAACCAATACATTCTTGCGACACAAGCAACACAAGTATTCTACCTTGAAGACCTTGCTAGACGACCACTTCATTGGAAGGTCGTCGAACATGTTTATCATCGAGATGTGGCAGAGTCCGATCAAGATGTTATACATGGTAGCAGTTCATCACATGTTACACTGTCTGTTGGTTTGACTTGTTTGGAGCATACGGATTTGAGTATAAATGCTCAATCGACAGAAGTGGACGCCCCACCAGTTAATGATGACAATGCTAATGCTAATGAAGACAATGCTGATTTTATTAATAATGAAGATGATGTCGTTGCACATGTCCTTGATGATGATGATGTTGAAGTGTCTGATGATGATGAAGTGAACCCTAGTACTAATGTTGAAGAAGTTTTATCTAGCGATGATTCTGACGATGACAATTGATCTTAAGTTGTAGTTTGAATGAAACAATTATTATATGCTTAAATGTGTAATTTTTCTTTGAATGGAATTGTTTTTATATGTTTAAATGTGTAATTTTTATTTGAATGGAATTGTTTTTATATGTTTAAATGTGTAATTTTTATTTGAATGGAATTGTTTTTATATGTTAAAATGTGTAATTTTTGTTTGATTTGTGTACTAGCATTATTGGTCACGAAATTTGTGTTCTTTACTGTATTTACATATGGCGTGTGTAGCTCCTATATTACACGGTGGGGATGCTGGTGGTAGTCCACCCAGACGGCCCACACGGCCCGTACCGGCCCAGTGCCAAAGTAAGAAATTATGATTTTTTTTTATTTTTATTTTATAACACTGATTCTTTTTAATTTCTTTTACTTGAATTTTCACGACTCAATAACTTATCTTTGTAGGTTCGATGCTACGTCTTGAGACGGGAAATCGGTCCTTAAGGAAGGCGTTTAGAGAAAATAATGAACAACCTTTGAAGATTGGCTTTGATTACGAGGATCTTGGTACCTTCCATCCTTTAGGCAATTTTTCAGGCATGTTGAATAGTCTTATGGGGGAAACAGTCCGGCCACTTCCCCTTGCTTGCGAGTGGGAAGAAATTCCAGAGGCCTATAAAGCGCATATTTATCCTACACTTGAGGTATTAATTATTTATTTTACTTCTATTCTTATTGTTATCGACGTTTAGATATGCGTGTTATGTTTAAATTGTTTGTTTATTTAAATGCATATGTTTATATGTAGAGCTATTTCAACCTCGCGGAATGGTACAATAAACAGGACAAAGTGGTGGTTGACAGAAATGTATATACGGTGGGGGAAAGGGTAAGGCTTGGGCTGGAACTTAAATTGAGGCTACTTTGGCGCAAAAATAAGAACAGGATCAAGGCTGACCATTATGCAAAACATACGTCGCCCGACGAGGCAAAGAATCATCCGCCGCCACCGAAAGTGTGGGGCGACAGAACCCAAGATGATTGGAATGAGTTGGTTGACTGGTGGTCCCAACCGGATCGGGTGTCGAGAAGTTTGCAGAATGCCGCTAACCGAGCAAAAAACACGATAATAACCCATCAAGGAAAAAAATCATTCGCGCAAGGAAGGAATGAATATGTAAGACTCTTTATAATTTTTGTGATATTTTAAAGGTGTTTATATTGTTTATTTATAGCTCGTTATTAATTTATTTGATATTGTATAGAAAGTCGACAAAGGGTATTACGAGGACCTCGTTGAAACGTGGAGGAAGGGGCACTCAAATAACAAGACTTGCCAATTTAAAACCACTGAAAACAAGCAGAGATATGTAAGTAATTTAACTATTTACATGCTTTAATAACTTATTTTATTTGTTTTTAACCTTTTTTTTCTTTTTCTTTCACAGTTGGATATGAAGGCCATGCAAGATAATGTTAAAGCCGGCCTCATCCCGTTCAAGACCGATCAAGAAATATTGGATGAAATCGTTCCGAGTGACAACCGCCAGAATTTGTCGGGCATGGGCAGGAAGTTACCGGGTGGTGGCTCAACTTCTCGCAGGCGCGCAAATCGTGCATTTGGAGATGTTATGACTCGGGATCAGATCACGCAGATGTTCAGGCAACAAGAGCAAGAGAAAGAGTTGCTGAGGTAGCAAGCTGAGGAGGCGCAGACACGGGCTTATTTGGCTGCGTTAAAGGCTGACACGGCGGAACAACGTGCTAATGTGGTGCAACAAATTTTTCAGGCTAATAATGCCACCCTAGGTCAGTTTTTTATGCACTACAACTCACCAAATAGTGCTCGTCCATTTATCCCTCCTACTTTTAGTCTTGTACCCCTACCCCCACCTGGTCCTATGCCCCAAATCACCCCTAATTGGGCTCACTTACTCCAACCTCCCTTTCCCTTTACTCAACCACTCCAACCTCCTTATACCGGCCCACTCCAACCTCCCTATACCGGCCCATTTCCTCCCACTCCTGTCACCAATAATAACTTCAACAACTTTTATCATCCCGTTCTTAACTCCACTCATTGTGTCACCTCTGGTTCTAATTCTTAAGCCGAACGTCCCCACTACATCCTTCAAACGAATCCCCATATGAACGATTCAAGGAGCTGTAAACAATTGGCTTAAGATTTGGCTTGTGAAAACAATAACGAGTCATCAGGGGAGGAGGAGGACGAGCAACGTACGGGTGGTAATGATGACTATTTGGACGACGACTACGACGAGTAGGCGTTTTTATGTAGTATCTTAGTATGTGTAATAACTTTTAGACTTGTTACGTTTGTGAAACATAGATTTAGTATTTTATCGTGGCGTATAGTTTGTTGAATGGAATTGTGACGTTTAGTAGTATTGTAAAAGTGGATTTGTTGAATTGTATTTGTAACGCTTGGTAATTTATCGTATTGTGGATTTGTGGTATTGTAATGTTTAGTGATTTGTTATTGTATCGTATTATGGATTTGTTGAAATGTAGATTTTTTCGGGAAAAAATTCTGGAAAAAATCTGGAAAACTAGACAGGTGTCTAGTTTTTTATTTTTGCCCAGGCACACTTTAGGGTCGACATTGTCCACCCTAATCTCAATATTAGGGTCGACAATGTCGTCCCTATACATAGTGCTATACCGACGTGGAATACCACTAGTAAGTGTTTAATAAATATCAAACTTAGGGTCGACAATGTCGACCCAAAGTGTCAAAGGCATTGTCGACCCTAAAATTAGTCAAACTATTTTGTTGAAATGTTGTAGTCCCCATTGTCGACCCAAATTTCAAAGGTATGTGTTGACCCAAAGAATTTTGGGTTGAGAGTTTTGGATCGAGTTCTTAGGGTCGAAATTGTCGACCCTAAACACTTTGGGTCGACACCCTTTGTAATTTAGGGTCGAAATTGTCGACCCTACACCCTTATATTGTTGTAGTGATAGTTCATTCATTATTTGACAATTATAACTTTATATAAAAGGCAGCACTGCCAATTAAATGCACCATTAAAGCACTCCATCCCCGACCAGGTCGACCCGCTGGAAACGCAAACGAAACCCGTTGAAACCCGAAGTTTGACGGGAACCCGCCATTAAAGCCCGACCCGGGTTTTTAATAATTGGTTTTTAATAATAAGGGTTTTTAATAATTGTCAATCCGGTAATTAAACACGTGTGCTCATCACGTCAAAACACATAATATTCCACTTACACCACCCATTTTACACCGATGCAGATTCATCTCTCTTACTCTCTCTCTAAAAATAACAGAGAGAGAGTGATTATACCAATGGTGCTCTCTCTATCTCTCTCTATCTGGCTTCATGTTGGGTTAGATGATCTTGCCATGGTGGTTTCGTTGGTTTCTTGCGGCTGACGAGAGTATATCATAATATGATTGCATACGTTGATTTTTTGGTGGGGTTGTGACGATTTTATTTTGTGGTTGCCACGATTGTTCAGGATTGGTTCTTCAATGAGATTACTTGCTTTTGGGGTTAGTAAGTCCTTAATTTTGATTTAATTTTGTGTTGGCCCATTCTTGGTTTCTATTTTTGGTGATTAAATGCATAAAAAATACTCCATTTGTGATTCTTGGGGTTCCTATGTGTGACTCAGTTAATGGTTGCTAGAAGTGTTGTTCTTTAAGGTGCGATAAATTTGGGGAAAACTTATTTTACCTATTTTCGTAAATTTTTTAGCACCTTAAAATTGTACGAGGCTGCTGAGACCCTTGAATTTTCTCTAGCTGTGTAGGGTGGAAAGATGGTTGAGTGCGAGAATTTCTCGCCTCAGCAACCTACACGAAGTGTCTTTTTTGTGAGTTTGTTTATTGGGGTAAATTATTGATGGTGCGTTTTCTGGAGTACTTGCTGTTTGTTAATTTTATATAATACGGGCGATGATGAGATTTGTCTGCCTTTATTGGTTTGGTAAACATAGTGTGTTAAAAGCCGTATCTTGGCGGGGCAACCACGTAGTTGCAGCCATGGCGGGTTTTCAGTACCGCTTCCATACACGCAGGCGTGAGCCTCCTTACAAAAGGGTATGACCATACCTGCAGGCCTGATCCTCCATACTCGAAGGCCTGAGCTATGGCTTTTATTAAAGATAATTGTTTTGTCACCCATCTTTTTTGCTCTCTATCTAAAAGAATATCATTAGGGGTTTATCTAATGGCGTAGTGGGGGACTTTTATATACATATCCTTAATTTAATGGTAAGAATGAAAGACGTCATGATGATGAAATGTAAATGTGGTAGATTAAGAGAGATGGATCTGCATCGATGTAAAATGGGTGGTTTAAGTGGAATATTATGCGTTTTGACGTGATGATCACACGTATCTTGGCGGGGCGACCACGTGGTTGTAGCCATGGCGGGTTTTTGGTACCGTTTCTATACTCACAGGCCTGAACCTCCTTACAAGAGGGTATGACCATACTCCCAGGCCTGATTCTTCATACTCACGTGAAATTCACTCTGGTCAAGCTTTAAAGGCTGCATTTTGGAGATGGGTGTTATTATGTTTTGTGTCAATTTGTAATTATTTGCATCGTCGTGGTATGAGCTTATTAAGCTTCCAGCCACGGCGGACGTGCATCCGTTTTATGTTTTTCTAGCAATTCAAGGATTGAATATTGGAGGCTATGACGAATTTGAATAAGTTATCTGAGCCTATTGAAGAGAAGGGCCACTATGGCGGGTCGAGCTTATTAAGCTTGACTTTGTTGTAATGTGTCGAAACCCGTATCTTGGTGGGTAGACCACGTGGTGGCAGCCATTGTGGGGTTTGTTCTTTGTTGCTGCAATTATATATGAGCCAAGGGGATTTGTTTGGTGCTGATTGTGTCATCGTGTATGTGTTATTTTATGTATCAAGTTTTACTATTTATTTTATGCCGACTATACCTAAAAACAACACTTTAACGGGTAGTGTACCCGATCAGATGGAGTTTCATGGTAAGTAGGGTGTCGATCAGTAAGATCAAGAGCGTTAATATCTAATCTATCAGTATTTTAGTTATCTAAGTTAAACCTAAAACTAATGCAAAAGGGGGGTTTCAGCCTGAGAGACTGGCATGGTTTTGTGTATCTAACCTAGGGTTTTGATGACAAGTTAAGCAATAAACACACACAAGAAGATGAACAAACGATAGAGGAGATGTCAAGAACTAATGTAAGGAAAACAAATCAACCATGAATAATCCGATCAAACGCATGTTTGTTTATTTAGTGCAATGATTGTCTTATCTCGAATGGCATATCATTTCTAGACTTAGGCGGTACTTCTTCATAAGACCTAGATACGCTAATTCTGTCACAATTAGATGCATCCGCATAAAGCAAGCATTTGTTGATTATAATCTACCTTAGGAGATTAATAATGGTGCTCTTACTAAACCCTATCTCATAAAGACTTTACCCACTTACTGCTTAACGGATCTTTATATACTAGTAGTCTACTGTCCGAGTCCTTACCAATGGAATAAGAACGTACTCGTTGATACCAAGGTCACCTTATGGCTCAACTAAGCTCACTAAACTAAAGGTAAGGATAGGTCAATATTTGTGATCCTATGATTATAGATATATAAATTGCAATATGGAGAGCTATCCCAGACTCTTAGCCTACGCCCAAACAACACCGAAGTTGCAGCGCATTAAATATATAGGACTAGACCCAGTTAAATGATAGGTCACATACTTATGAGAACTATCCGATATCTAGTTAAGCTACAGGCGATATCCTTAGATACGGATTGAACGCATATTAAAGCACATAAACAAGTATCATGCGATAAACATAATCGACAAAAAACGATAAATTAAGCAATCAATATAAACAAACCAAACATTAAATCTTCATAAACATGGCTGATACCTAAAGGTATCGGCCAATACTCATTGTAAAAATACACATGGTTTCATTTATAAACGATTAAAGAAAAGAAACCTTAACCAAACGCGTATTAGGTTGCGCGAAGATTACAAGAGTTTTCCTATAATCTTGAGGATCTTTTCTGACCTTCTAGGCTCCTTTATTCGTCTCTTGGTCGATTTGGTAGTTTAAGGATTCACCTGCATACCTAAAACTAAGTTTAGGGTATTCTAATTATAGCGTATAGAAACTGGTCGATACACCGTATCGAGCGATGTGGGATACGACGTATTGGGGATTTCTTGGAGTAAGTACCACGGTTGATATCTTCCAAAATCTTTGTGTATAATAAACATTGGATAAAATGTATAGAGGTTCCTGGATACAGTGTATAGCTCTTCAAACCTTCGTGTTTATATGTGAAGTGTAGGCACGGATACGCCATATCTTCTTGCTGGATACGGCGTATTGAGGTAAAATCAGTTGGTTCTTCTTCGTTGACCCAAGTATTATATACGGCGTATTGTTGATGTAGATACTGTATATTCTTCAAAGTCAGGAAATGGTCTTTTAATTCGTCAAAGTCTTGGATATGTCGTATAGGTTTAGAATAATACGATGTATTTGCTGTCAAATCAGTAGACTTTCTCGAACTCTTTGTTTATGCTCCAAAATGCGTGCCTTTTAGCATAACATCACCAAGTCCTCCATAATTACTGCACTTCTCAAATACAAACGACTAAGTAACAATTATTTGCAATAATCATACAAAATGATTAATATACATGGGATAAATGATGCTATAAAAGTAACGTTATTTGATGTCATCAAATATCCCCCCACTTGAATCCTACTTGTCCTTAAGTAGCCTTTAGAAGTTTACAAAAATGTATCCCTAAGGATTTTTCCGTTTAAGCATTTATTTGATCTATTACAAGTACACAACCAAACACCTCACAAAATAGGTAGA
>BQNB010017465.1:26035-69898 GCA_026074375.1 Tanacetum coccineum
TAGATTTAATGTTGTAATGGTTTGGTGGTTGGTTAAATAAATAGATTTAAAATATATGCAAAGTGTGTAATATATATTCTTTATATATTACATATGAAAAATAACCCTTATATAATTCCAACCGTGAATTATATAACAAAGACAGTCAATCCAAATATTAATGAAAAGTATATAATACCTTGCAGGTATTATATCATAAGTGTGGGTAAATAATTTAAACCAGTTAGTTTGACCCTACTAAAAAGACTTTGAATAAAAGTATACCCATGTCTTAATGTTATGAATCAACAAACCATGTTTGTAAAGTTTATAACCATTATAAAATATAAAATAATATTTTATAAATTATCTTTCGTTTCTTTGACGGGTCGTGTCTAAAATAGTTCGCCTCATTGTAAAAGTATAGTTTTCGTTCGTTTATCTGGTTACTGTATAATACAATTTATTATATAATTTAGTCCTTTTTATCGGTTTCTGAAATAATATAAACTCTAGTAAAACATTACTAAGTATAAAACTTCTATAAATTTCGTCATGACATTTCCATTTATAAATCGTTTTCCATATTTATAAAGTCTAACGTTTTTCCCACTTAATCAATGAAATCAATATTGCAAACCCCCACGTGTTTTAAATATATAAACATATATATTTATATCAACCGAACATAATAATAATTATTTCATTTATTTAACCATTTTAAACCACCAATATATATATCCAGTTTCATGTTTATTAAACCTTAAGTTGTATTTATTCATCGTTTATCATGAACCAAACGTACCCTTTTTATGGTTTCGCTAACCCAAACACACTCCTTGTGTGTTCCTATCCAAGCCAAACGTACCCCTTGACGTGCCCGCTGTCCCAAACACCCCTTTGGTCATATTTACACAGCCGAACGCACCCTTTGTGGGTGGGCTGTTAAGCCAAACGCACCCTTGTGCGTGGTTTCATTAAACAAACGCACCCTCTTGATGGAAGTACAAGCCAAACGGCCCCTACTTGTGCCAAACCCAAACCAAACACCCCCGTTTGGCTGTCACAGTCAACCAAACACCCCTTTAGTGTTTGTATCACAACCAAATGCACCATTTCTCGATGCAAAACCCAACCCAAACACGTCCTTGCTGGGCTGTTACAAACCAAATGCACCTCTGGTCGGTTGAGACCACAAACCAACCGCGCCCCATGGCTGTCTCACAGCCGAACACTGCCTTATGGCGGCGGCAGCCCGCCAAACGCACCCCAAGGTGGCGGCTGCCGCCCCTTTTGGCCGACTACATGAAACCAACGAACACCCCTAGTTATGTATATCAACCCGACGCACCCTAATTGGTCTAACCCGAAACAAAACGCACCCTTGAGTGGTGCAAACACCACACCAATCACACTCTGGTTGTTTTTAATACAAACCAAACGCACCATAACGGCTGCGGACGAAACCAAACGCATCATCGGCGTTGAATAACACGAACAAACGCACCCATCGTGGTGCTTATCAACACCAGCCGCACCCTTTGGCTATTTCTAATAAAACTAACGCACCCTAGTCGATTATGACCAAGAACAAAGTTTGGTATTATTAACCTTCCACGACGCGACAAACCCTTTTTTGCCCCGGCCGGGGGGCAGGGTTAGCCCACTTCGAGACGCTCATCCCTTTTGTGGGGCCATGAACCAAACGCACCCGATTTTATATTTGTTTGTTGATTTTATTCTGGTTTTTTGTTGGTCTTGTCCTTTGGGTGATGTTGGGAAAGCCCAATATACGCCACCCTGGACCCTGTTGGTGGTGGGTGTGGTTGGTTTCGTGGTCTCTCTCAATTGTCTCGTCAAAACCAGAAATAAAAAGCACCCCTTTCACGAGGCTGTTTTGGCTGAGGCATCAAAAACATACCGGCACCCTCGGAGTAGGGTGTGTGTGGTGTGGTTTTGGTGAGTGGGTGCGTGCATCGTACCTCCCCGCTGCCGGCAGTTGCCCGCGGGGCGTGGGTTGGTCTGGGCGCGGGGATGGGCGGGACGTATTGGTGGCATAGGGGAGTGGCGGAGCAAGGGTGTGCGGGGGGGTGGGGTCGATGGGATGGGCTGGGTGGGGGAGGGGTGCGGTGGGGTGGGGTCGTTGTGGGGGTTAGTGGTTAAATCGGGGATGGGAGTGGTAAAGGGTGTGATTGGTTGGCGTACGGGGGTCAGGATAGGTGTGAGTGTGGCGGGGTGTTTTAACGTGGTTTGTGGGGGAGTAGGTGGTGTGGGGATTGTCAGTGCGGGTGGGGACGGCGGGGTGATTGGCGAGGGTGGGCTTAAGGTGGCCGGGGTAAGGGCTGGGGGGGGGGGGTCGACGGAGTAGGCGGGGGTATGTTTTTTTGATGGTGGTGTGCCGGGGTGGGTTTGGGAGTGCGCGGGGGCGTGTGGGGGGGGGCGGGGTGATGCGGGGGCGGTTGTGAGGGGTGTCTTGGGGGAATTGGTGGGGTTTGTTTGGTGGTTGCAGCAGTGGTTGGTGGTTCTAGGGAGCATTCGGGTGTGCGTTGTTTTTGGGGTGGTGTGTTACACCAATGAGGAATGGGAGGGGGAGGTCGAGGCTGATGGGGAGGCGGAGGATGCGGTTGCAGGGGGTTTTCTAGTAGTATTGCTTTGGTGTGTCGTAGGTGGTTCGTGTTCCAATATTTTTTTGTGTTTCGTTTGTTGTTCATTCTGAAAAGTTACGAACCTGGGTGTTGTTTCCCATATTCACGGTAAAATATAGTAGACCAGAATCTGGAACGGGCGTAAATCGTTTGGTTTTTTGGCTGGTTCGGGGGGGACGCCGACACGCCGCCAAACCACTTTTCTCGTGTTGGAGAGGGTATCTCAATACAACGCAACGTTGCGCGGGGTTGGTTTTTGTTTGTTTTTGGATGGTGGGGCGTGTGTTGGGGTTTTTGTTTTTTGGTTTGTGTTTTTTTTTTTTTTTTTTGGAGGGGGTTTTTGGGTTTTTTTTTTTTTGTGGGGGTGTTGGGGGTGGTTGTGGGTGGTTTTTTTTTTTTTGTGGGGGGAGTCGAGTGTTGGTAGGGTTTGAGGTTTCGCTTGTTGGGGAGGGCGGGGGGGAGGGGTGAGGTCTTGGTGTTTGGTTTTTGGTTTTTTGGTTTTGTGTGGGTTTTGTGTTTTTTCGGGGGGGACGGGTGTTGGGGGGGATTGGTTTTTGTTTTTTTTTCTGGGTTTTTGTTTAGTGTGGAGAGTTGGTTGGGGGTGTGGGTGGGTTTGGTGGGTTGGGGTGTGCTATTTGTCTTGCAGGGTGTGGTGGTGGGGGGGTGGGGGGGTGTGGAGGTGTGGGGGGTGGGAGGGGTGTTGGTGGGGGGGTTTTGGTTTTTTGGGTATTTTTGGTGGGGCTGGGGGTTGGTTTGGGGGGGTGGTTGGTTGTTTTTTTGTGTATGTTTGGGGGGCGGGTGTAGTGTGGGGGGGTTGGGGGGGGGGGGTTGGGGTGTGTTGGGGGTTGGGGGGGGTTTAGGGGTGGTGTTTGTGCGGGGGGGCGGGGGGGGGGTTGTTTGGGGGGGGTTGGGTGTGTGGGGGTGGGGGGATTTGGGGTGGGAAGTGGGAGGTTAGGGATGGTTGGGTTTTTGTGCGATTTTTGTTTTGGCTGGTCGAGGGGCCCGCCGCGTAACGCCCGTCGCCGGACGATCGCACTCGATTAATGTTTTTATCTTGGATTTTGTGCCCGTGGGGGATTGTTTCTTGCGAAGTAGTTTTCCCGCTGACCGTCCGCATTGCCTATTCCGCCTGCGTCCGCGGTAGTGCTTCCGGGTGGGGAGCTGCGTGTGTGGAGTTTTGTGACCTAACCCGTCGTCGCGTGCGATTCAGCGAGCTAAGCGCTCTGAGTCTTTAGGTGCAACGAGGATTGGGGGCTGGGGCTTTCGGCCGCCCGGCGGGGGGAGGGCGCGTGTGCGCGCAGCGAGAGGGCGCATCGGAACGGCCCACTACTTTTCGGGGGTTATAGATAACCTATCGCACGCCCTTAAGGTACGGGTTGGTGCTCGGCATTAGGCGTGTGGAGGGAACGGGGGGGTTGGGATGGGTGCGGGACATCGGCAGGTGGGCCGGGTGAGGTGTGGTAGGGTATGGGGGGGGTGATGGGGGCGTGGGGGGGGGGGGGAGGTGGGGAGATGTGGGTGGGTAGGTGGAGTTGTTGGGCTTGTTTCACGGTGTTTGTGTGTGCGTGGTTGTGTAAGCGTGTTTTTTGTGTCATTCGTTGGTTAGGTTTGTCTTTATGGTCATTAGTTTGTCGGTGGTACTTTGCGTTTGGGCGAGCAGGTTTTTGAGAGACCGGTGGTCTATGCGCCGTAGTTTTTGGAGGAGAGCTGTCTATTTGGTTAGAGAAGTTTAGAGTAGTGGTGTATGGGGACTTTCGTGGGTGCTTGGTTGTTTGGTAGTGTAGTGCGTGTTGTGTATGGTTTCTTAGTTGATTCGGCGAGGTATTGTGTGGAGTCTTGTTTGTGTCTATACTGCCGCGGATGTTATTGTTAACCGGAGTCGTGAATAAGTTTTCTCGGTGCGACGTACTTTTAGGCCGGCGGCGATTTTGCCTGTGCATTCCCAGCTTGTGGTTTTACTTTGATTCTGACGTGAGAGTTGTATGTGGTGGCGTGCGGTTGGGCGTTCCCGCGGGTCCTTTGGTTATTGATATGTTTGATAAGTGGGTCTTTGGCACTCGAGTGAGCGGCATTCTTGTGATGATGCATGCTTGGAGGGGGAAGAGATAGAGAGGGAAATACTGAGAGGTTTGTGTGTACTATATAGAAAGAGATGGAAATGAATATAAAATGTATGAACTGATTTATATATATACTATCAATTTAAAACTGAAATAAATGTTTTAATAAGATTGGGGGCGATTTTTTTAAAAGTGTAAACTAGTTTTTATTATAGTTTTGGATTAAAATGGAGTTCGTTTTTCGGGACTCTATTCGTTGAGTGGCTTTAAGGCCTTGATGTCAACGGCACGAAACTTGCGCCATGTGTTTTTCTAAACTCAATTTTGTTCCGTGTTAAAAATGAAGTGATCTCGCGCATGATAATTATCGTTCATTAGAAAATATCTCATGAAAAATTATTCAGTTTAAATAAATTCATTTATGAACCTGGTTTCGCTCCGTTCCTCGAATGAAACAATGGAGTGTTCAACTTCGATATTATGTCGCGTTTTCAAAAAACGCTTTTACATTAAAATGATGGATAGATTTATTTAACTAATTTTTTATTAAATTATGAATAGATTGATAATAAACTTAAGAAACAACGCAAATTTAAGTTTTTCTTGTTGTGTCTAGCGTTTGTTATATTGTTGCTACTTTCGTTTATGAATAAAGTTTTTTTTTTGCGGTGCTGTTATGTAGCCCTTTTGCGGCCGTTTTCTGCATTGTGTCTCGGGCAAATACTGGAAAAGTTTGTCAGGAATGTCGTGTCCACGCATCATTGACACATTTTTAGAGTCCGTTAGTAGTGAAAACTGCTTTAGATGAATGCGCGTTCTTATAAGTCAAGCCAGCCCGAAAAGTCCAAAGGTTTATAATCGACATTGAGGAATTTGAAAAATTCTCGGATGATGTTACAGTATATATATATTGTATGTTAGATATTTTCTATATGTAATATATTTATATATATTATTCTAGATACAACACCACACGCTGTTGTACTTTCGATGTCAATTTGTTGTTGTGTTATTTTAAGTTTGTTTTATTGTAGGACTAAAACGTATGTGTATTTATAGCCACATACCAGACCTTCTATTTTGTTTTGCGCCATGAAGATACCTATTTGATTGCAAATAAGACGATTAGTTATAGACAAAAAAAAGCATGTGGATTGTCAAAGTGATCTCTCAACATTCTAAAAGATATGATCATATAAAAGAATTAAAATACAAACACTCCGAATGATGCAGTTGAGTGAAAATTAACATTGGGTTGCCTCCCCTATCCCCTCCCCCAATTCCCTGAAGCGCTGTTTTTGTGTTCAAGGCCGAGTGACGCACTCCTGGACTCTACCCGTATTTATACAAATAAAAAGGGGTAGGGTTTCCTCTACACTTATGATTAAGTGCGGAGTGATAGTAACGGTTGTCAGATCACACCATTGTGGTGGAAAGAGTAATATTATGAAAAAGTGCTCTGTTTAATGAGTGTGTAGCTAGAGCAAGAGAAGTGGTGTGTGTTTCTTTAATCCTAACCTTCTTTACTTCTATTGGCCTAACGGGTGAATTAAGTCCTCTACCTAGAAAAGAAACTTCCTTAGACTCTAATTTCTAAACATTTTCTATCATCTCCATATTTGAAAAATCAATAACTATGGATCCACTTTGTCCTAATAAACCTGGTTTAAATCCATAATGTTTTATTCCGGGTCGCGCACTATAAACATGGGTTGCTAAGGTAATATGTATCACTGAGGTTGGAAAAGATGCCAGTGTAATGGTATAGTAGTGCAATTGTATTGATTGGTCAAATGTTTCTGTACGTTCTACTCTCTATCCTATAAAACTATTCCACAGACTAGGTGGTGTTGAGGGTGTTTAAGAGCCTGCTCATTATCTTCTCGCGTAGATTACTTCTTGTTTAAGGAAAGTACAGCTGGTAATGGTTGTGGTTGAGGCGCCGGTTCATCAAAATATGATTTCCCGAGAACTAAGAGAATGTAATGAATACAAAGTATTCAACATAAGATCCTCTCTAGTGGGGTATCATCTAAAGGTTCTCTACCTCCATTTAGGGATGTCCGCTTTATATCTCAGCTTCTACTTCATCCGTGCGTAAGGTTACTTATGCGCAGTGTGTTTTCCTCAAATGAATGGGGTGGTGCAGATGGGGGACTGTTTTGTGGGGTACTTTGTTTGTGGGCGATCAGTACTTTTTTCCACCTATGATCCCTTATGCTTACTCTGTTTCTAGCATCTCACCCAAACTTTCTCATTTCCAAACAATTCTTTTTTTGCCTTATGAGCTCTTTTAAATTTGTACTTCTTTTCGTAAATCTAATAATATTTGGAGGGTTGTCCATTCTTTTTAGGTTGTGGCGAAATTTTCTTTATGAGTCTTCCATGCTTTTCTTTTATCACTTCATTCCTAATGTTATCCACGTCTTCTCCTCGCGTAAGTAAAGTCCATTTGCGGGTCTATAGTGCGTCGAGATTGAGTCATAAAAGAATTTAGTAAGGGACACTAAGATTCAAAGGCCATGATGAGGGAGACTTCAATTTGGAATTAAGTATTTTGAAAACGAGCCCAACGAACTCGTAGGATAGATTCATCTTGAGTTGTATGGAAGACACCTAAGAGTTATATTTTTGGAATGGGGACCGTGTTTGTGCGTTGTGTGTGTAGTGGGGTTTTGTGAAAGGTTGTGGTAGGTGTGTTCTTTCATTACATCTGATGGTGAGAAAGGAAGATGTTACGTCAACACAAATCGGACAAGAGAAAAAGATAGAACATATCAAGAAATCTAATATAACAGATATGAAAATTCTAACTTGTGTATTCAATTGCGTGTAGAGAACTAAGTTAATCTGCAATGATCGGAAACCTGAACGTATTCCCGCCAGCGGCGCCAAAAAACTCTGATTCGCTTGGTCGTTCTCATAGGCCTTCAAAAAGACGTTTACAACATCTACGCATAGGCAGAGTACTAACGTTTAATTGTAAGTATGTGTAGTATAGAGCAAGACTCGGAGGGTTGATGTTATCGTTCTCTGAGGGGAGTAAACTTGGTTGTGTGGAGGCTTGGATCAACGGAATCTAACAGAGTTCTAGGGGGTGAGAAAAGATTATTTTTGTTGTTTTTATATTTTATAGAAAGCAGGTAATGGTTTATGGTTGACGAGGTTTGGGTTTGATAAAGACTGTACTAACTAAACTGATCTTGTAGTAAATAATC
Source organism: Tanacetum coccineum (assembly GCA_026074375.1). Taxonomy (NCBI): domain Eukaryota; kingdom Viridiplantae; phylum Streptophyta; class Magnoliopsida; order Asterales; family Asteraceae; genus Tanacetum; species Tanacetum coccineum. The sequence continues at coordinate 33,938 of BQNB010017465.1, forward strand.
GTATTGTGGAGATACATTTGTATGCTAAATTTAAATGTATGATTTACTTTAAATCTGCAACTTACTTATCAAATTGTTTCTCCTAATCCTGCTTTGCTTCTTTGTCACAGACTTGTGATTGTAATGTGTAAAGTCTCTTAGCTCTAAAGTTGATGATATGATTTAGCACTGAATCGCATGTCTATCGTATTTTTAATATTCCGGTTTAGAAAGGCAAAGCACAAAGTAATGGTTAGTATGAGAGAATATTTACGAGGCGCCTAAGAGTATATTAAATGCGTTTGTGGAAAATATGCCGTTAAGCGGGGATCAACAACATAAGGGGCAAAAGGTTAGTATGAACGAAAATTACTAACCTTTGGGCTCCTTTTCTGTACGGTTGCTTTGGGCGTTTCCCTAGAGCTGTCAACAACGATACGTACAAAGTGGTAATTCTAAGGCTACTGTTGCACATTCGCATCAAAGAAGGCTAACAGTAAAAGGCGAGCTGTATCAATCCAAACTTATTAGATGCTAATCATTAGCTCAAATTACATATAGGAAGGGGTTTTGCCGTCGCGATACAAAGGAGGGTTTTGCCTCGCATGTTATAAAGGAAGTAAGAAGATAAATCAATCACACAACGCATAGACATATTTAATGATTAATGATGAATAACCTTACTTGAATTAAAACATGGATCCAAGGTAGTACAATAGGGTTTTGAGGCCCTAAAAACAACCTATGAAGCTGTAACAAGGACTAGGGTTCGTCTCCCTAAGTTATACAAAGTTATCCCAAAAGTTACACACTAGAACCCTAAAATCGGTTTTGTATATATAGAGGTATAGCGGGGATGGCGTCGCGTTATGGTCCTAACGTCGTCTCCAAATTCCAGACGTCGTTACTGAATAGATCACGACAGTGTCGCTTTATGCTTGTGACGTCGTCTCTACGTTCTGTAAGAAATACTTCAAGGATTTGGTGTAGGTGTATAATCTCGTCCGTTTCTTCTTCAACTGAGCCCAAGTCACGTGTATTTCCTCCAAATGCCATCCAAGTGTTAAAAACCTAAAAACAAATGATTAAGCACATAATCTGGGCATATTTGCATGATTTAAGGGGTTAAATGACCCTGAAATAGTGTATAAAATGACACCTCATGAATTATACAAGTTCATGAAAGGCGACTTTCCACGACTTCATCTAAATGACATCGAGGACATGTTGCTTCTCGTTGTTCAGAACAGACTCTTCAACCTCAAAGGCGAGGACATTGTGAACCTGGTTGCAGCCTTACGTATGTTCACAAGACATATTGTAATATGGAAGCGAGTGGAATATCTTCAACTTGGTCTTGAAAGCTACTAAAAAAAGCTCAACGTCTCAAGACCACTGACGTACAAAGCTGGCATCACTAACCTAGAACCATATACCACATACTCTAACCCTCAAGGTGTCATCTATTTGGACATGTTAGAGAGAAACAGACTGATGTATTCTCATGAGCTTTACAAGTTTAGTGATAGTACACTCATATCAGTTCGGGATAAACTTAAAGACATGCTTAACAACTTGGAGATGGGGTATACAAGTGTCATTCCAAGAAGGAGATGGAGTAATTTGTACAAGAAATGGTCTCACATCATGGTGAAAGACATTGATTGTCAGTTGCTGGAAAGAAGGTTGATGAGAAGCTTGGAAAAGTATGTTGGTGGAAGGGAATATGGGGAAGACTTTAGACTACTTTAGCGGACAATATGAATTTGTCATATTTTGTTCTACTATTGCAGATCAAACCTCGTAATTACAATACTTGTGAATATGTAAATAAGTAGTGTAAGACGAATAATAAACATATATATTGTTTGAGTATGAATTTTCAAGAAATTCTTAGTAAATTCAAAAAATTTCAAATTAACATACTCAAACACCATATAATACCCTCATAAATTGAGGGGGAGCATCAAAATATTTCCAATAAAAAGGCTTGATACATAATCAGAACATTTTTCTCCCCAGATGCTTAATTTTAATCAATTGATATCCAAAATATCAAGAGATTTGATATTTTTGAAAAGGGAAAAAAATGTGATTAAAATATAAGGCTTATAAATGTGATCTTAATGACTCTAGTGCAGCTTCTTCCTTGTATGTGCTAAACTTTTTTGAATATCAATGCATATATGCAAGGGAGCATTTTTGAAAGTTAAAAAAAAAACTATCGAGGTACAAATGTTTTGATAATTTATCACAAGTACCTTGGTGGAATTTTTAAAACGTTTTAATGGAAACTGTGGCAATACCAATAGACCGACCATGTACTTAATTTTCTAGAGTTATAAGGTGATTAAGGTTAGGTATTTGTCCCATGATCTAGCCAGAACCGGAGGGATCTACCCAAGGATATTCCATTAGTTAGAATAGAAGTCCTTAGGTATGATAAAAGGAGTAAAGTGAGAAACAGGAAAAATGCCGACCGAGACCAAGCTAACGCTGGAACAAACCCAACAAGGTGTTAGTGATGAAGTTTTGGTATGCATTGAAGGGGTTAAAGAATTAAAAAGAAATGTAAGGATAAAGGGTAAAAAGAAAGAAGCCCTCCATACACTTAGGCAGAAACTAGGTCAATACATATGCTATTAGAAACACTGAGCTGTTGTATAGTATTGAAGATAGTCATCATGGACCCAGTGATGCAATGCACAACCCTCCCTAGCCACTCAAGGTCTCTCATAAGACTTTGTTTCATTTCTCACAGAGATTACACACATTTCTATCAACTTTCTCACTTCGAGTTAGTTGGTATTGAAAAGGTGGCAGTCTGCTCCAGCCTTCGATTACTAAAACCAAAGCGCACTATTGAGTCTAGAGCCATAAAATAAATCATTTATAAATCTCTCTAGGACACTATTCTAATATACTTGTTTTTCATACACTGTGAAAACAAGTAATATCTTAAGAGTCCTATGCATTATCCTTGTGATATTGCCAGAACATCAGAGTGATACTTAAGTATTCACAATGAAAATGGAAATTCTTCCAGAGCCAATATCAAACAAGCTCTGTAGGAGGTGACTTGTGAGATCCTATATGGATCAAACTTGTAACACTGGATATTGATTCGGTCCACACTATGAATTAACGGTTGATGAATTTTGAAATGCATAAAACTCCTGATGTGTCGCAAAATCACTTTAGCAAGTGACACGTCGATTGATTTTCAAATCAATTTTTGATTTAATCAGTGAGACTTTGTCTTATTGGTTCACTCATACCGTGTTGTCTGATTTGAGACGCTTCGGTAATGAGAACGGCTACTGCAGCTGCGAAACCCTGTCAAGGAGATTCTTCGGAATTCTACATGATCAAAGGCAGTATTTATACTGATTAACGAGGAACCATGGTTATTGCAACTGTATTCAAAGAAGTGACAAAGACACTTTCGTCCATATATGTTGTTTATCACTAACCCATTCAAGCAGGTAATCCTGATGGTGGCAGCAGCTGGTTCAAGACAAGTCAAGATTCATAACCACATGCTCATACTCGACCGACATATTAAAGACAGTATGAAAGCTCAAGTACATGTTTCAAGACTTCCGCTACTCTAATACCGTACGTCCTTCTTGAAGTGACGAAGTGTTAAAGCTAAAGAACTTCAAGAAAGATGACTACACAAGCTTTCAATATCAAGAAAAGTATGAGCATGTCGGTCCGAAGGTCAAAAGAACACAAGAAGGAAAAATATCATAGGATGATGATAAGAGATTACATTCGGCTGATGATCTCAAGAAGCTCAAAGATCACATGCAACTCAAGCTTAAAGGAACAAGCAAAAGGCTAAAGTCTAAAGATCACCATGCATATCACAAGTTGAAAGATAAAGATTCAAGACCACGAGCAAAGATGAAGACATTCATAGAATGCTAGGCTTAAGAATTTTGTGAATTGAAGTGACCTATCTTAGGGGAAGATTGTTAGAAATCGAGAAAAGACTCGATCACTCATAGAATACGTAGCTTGTAGGTCTTAGTTACTTTTTGAAACCTTACAAAGGTAAAAGGGCCAAAGCTCATAGAAAGCCCATCAAGCCTAGTATGGAGTTGCGGCACATATAGCTATAAATACCCTCTCCATAGCTTGGAGAGGGTGTTGGTTGGTTTCATTTCACAAACACTAGTAATTTAATATTCTCTATTTCTTTCTCTCTCTAGAAACCTTCCTTCTATCCTTTCTCTCTCTAGTTTCTTTATTGATTGGTTAAGTGTTTATGTGGAAACTAGAAGGGGGGAGGGGTTAAATAGTTTTTACCGTTTTAAATTAAAACTTAGATTGTCAACTTATGTGAACTCAAGAGATATACACAAGTGTATATGATAGCGATGCAATAAGTAAGTAACTAATCTATGAAATATAAACAAGTAAAGAAAAAGAAAGATCAAACCGTTGAGCAAAAGATTTATAGTGGTTCAGCTACGAAGTACCTCTTCGCCTACTCCACCCCAAGTACCCAACTTGAAGTTATCTTTTAGCTATGTCAACAAGCTCCCATTAGGCGGAGAAACTGTACACGCGCTTACACTTTTTTTCAGTACTAGCTAAAGTACTCAGTTCTACTTCGAGATAGAACCAATCTAACACTCTATGTATTTGTGGACCCAAATACAACCTATCATACATCATTTTATACACACAACACACAACACAAATATACAAGATGAAATGATTATCACAAACGTGATGACACAACTAAACTAAAAACACTTGTATCTTGACGTCTCTTGAGTGTTCTTCACTAAAGGATTAGAATGAGTTGATCACTTGTAATAGAAATAAGTAACAAGAATCAATGATCAAAAGAATATATAAAAGATAAACTATGTGTGAGAAATATATTTGTCAGAGATTATGTTAAAATGAAAGAATGAGGTTGGTATATATAGAAAAACTTTTGAAATTCAAATTTGTCCCAGGGGAACCAAACGTGTGACCCATGGATCCCCCATCTCCTGGATCTCTCCAGTGCTTTTGGTGGATCCGTGGGAGGAGCTGGGACAAAAAATTTCATTTTGTGATTAACCCTAAATCTATACAAAATATTGTTTTGTACTATTAAAACTAGTTTAATAGATTCTTCTAAAATAAAATATTTCTTATCACCATAAGAAAGAGTTCTAGATTTAGGTAGAAATTGGAAAGATCTAGAAAAGATTGATTCCACTTATGGTTAATCTTATATTGTCTACATATTAATATAACTACTTATAATTAGACATGTGTTAGCTTAAATCATTATGATTAGAAAAGATTTTATGCACTGTAAGATAATTTTTCTTTAGATCATATAACTATGTTTAATAATGCCACATGTAATACCTTAAGTGATTTGTCGTCACAAGTAAACTTTGACTAAACAACTTGTTATGAAAACTTTTACGTATATACATTATATTTGTTATTATACAAAGCTTGGAAAAAATAATCATTAACATAAGAAATAGCATTTTTGCGCCAATATTTGTATTAACAATCTCCCCCTTTTTGACGATGACAAAATATAAACTCATGCTTATTTAAAAGTTACTAAATAAGTATTTAGTAGATGAGTTTACATTTTATTCCTTTTTCTCTCCATTTTTTTTGAAGCAGAAAGTGTTTGTAGAGGCGGTTCTCGCAGAGTCTTGATACGAAAGCAAAGTAAAAAATAACGATAAAAATTGCAAGTGCTGCCCCCTTGGTGTACTACTCCCCTTCTTAGAGCACCACAAGTGATCGAGCATGGATGGTGTTCCTACAAAACAAAGTTAGTTAGCAAGCAAATATCTATAGATACAATCAACAAATGCACACATATAGATTTATGCAATAACCATTCACATCAACACAACAAAGTAAAAAATAATGTAAATCTATTATAAGGGATAAAACATAATATTTGGCGTAAAAGCCATAACATGACAGGCTTATACTAGAAAATTAAAGAAAAAATTTAAAATTCTAACTCTTGGGATAGAAACATTTACCCTATATAATCTGAGGGGTAAGTTGAATGGTTTATGGCGGCAATCGGAAGTAAGGTGGGTGTGATGGAGAGCCGAGGTGTTGTCGTATGGTATGAAACACGTATTGACAACAATTTCTGTGAGCAATTGGATTTCATGCCTTGTGGCTACAACATTGACAAAACAAGTTGTGGAGGTGAGGCATGTCATTTGGATGAACAAAATCCAAAATGTTTGGAGAATTGGGAAAATCTTGATTTCCAAGATTTGGTGGTGGATGGTGAATGTTTTTAAGTAGAGGTGCATTATTGTGAAGGATAGGTTTGTTGTTGTTAATGTTAACAAACAAAGGTTGGGTTGATGGCAATGGTTCAAATCCGAGTGATGGATTTGGAAAACCGGGAGGTGGTCAAGAGACACTTGGTGGTGGAGATAGATTAGAGAGGCATGATGGCCAATTATCTATGGTTTAAACATAGGGATCATTTGGTGACATTTGAGGTGGAGGAAGTTCTTGAGGTTCTAGTTTTATCAGAATGACAAAACAAAGTTTAGGTGGTAGTGTAACATGGGTTGGTGTCGGAGACTCACTTGGTGATGATGAAGAGGTGTAGTGTGTACTTTTGCTAGAGATGGATATTAATGGAACTTGAGGTGGTGAGAGGGATTTCTTTCTAGGATGTGGTGAAGGAGTTCTTTCATTTGGTTGTTCCTCACTTAAGGATGTAAGATTGACATAGTTTGGATACTTGACACTTATTTTTGCGGTTTTTCTTTAGAAGTTTAGTGAATTTGTTTTGGATGAACTACTCATGGTTATGAACTAGCAAGGTTGTATATGAGAAATTTGGAGAAAGTGTGAAGAAAATGGTGTTTGAGGGTGATGATTATAAGGAGAAAGTGGTGATATGAGTTATATAATGGTTCTTGGATTATATGGAGAACATGTTATATCCTAAGGTCTAAGATCCCACATAGTATCATATAGCATAATTATAAGATAAAGTAGAAAAAGTTAAAAATCAAGAAAATTCGAATCTTGGCGCCTGGCCTAGAGATCCACGGATCCACCAAAATAACGTACGGATCTACCTATGGTGGATCCGTGGGTTGCAAACATCAACAAAAATGACTAGAACACCATTTTTCACCCAGAGCTTTAAACAAATCATCATCCAAGCATTATTATCTTCTACCAAATAACATCGATATGATTAGATATTCATGAGGCATATCATAATAAGGAGAGTACATAGTTTCAACATCTAGTGTACGCATGCAAATTCATGTAAACAAGTTAATAATCTAAAGAAACATTAATAAAACACTTAAAATGTTTCACAAACAAGTCTTTCTTCAACGACATCCTTTCTTTAAAATCCTTTCAAAGTTGTGCAACGCCTGACCCAAGTTCTTAAACATCCCTCTTGTCTCCCTTTGTTCCTTGGACATGTTTGGATCATCCTTAAGAGCCCTATGGTAAGATCCAGGTGAAAGCTTGGTACTAGGCAAGTCTCCATTATCCGAAAGGTGGTGATTCAGTTAAAGATGAGGTGGTCAATTGAGTCCGTTTAGATTTTCCTACATTCCTAGTTCTTTTAGGTGGAGGTTTGTAACGTTCATCAAATGACCCTTGTGCCATGTTTCCTTTAAGGTTCTTAAAGAGACGAGTTAAGATCATGCCATATGGTAGAAATTTGTCTCATCTATCCCTAAAGAAGTACATCCTTTTGATGATGAAGTAGGCAAGGTTGAAGGGTTGTCTATTTTCTAGGCAATACAACATCAAAGCAATAACTGCTTAAGTGTGGTCTCTATTTCTTATGGCGGAATAGACATTTTCCCTAATGACTAGTTCACAAGGCCTAAGGTGATCAAAGAGCTCATTTGTTTCAATTTGGTTTCGCAATTTATGGATGGTGTTTCCTTCTTTGTCTATCTTTTCATGAATGGTTCTTCTATGGATTAGGTTTTGGATATCATCAAGAGCAGGAAGACGTGAGTCATAAGGTTCAATTTGCTCTAGGGTTTTGTCAAGTTCATCAAGACCCCATGCATCAGAGTAGATGCAAATGCCTTGGTTAGGCAGATGGGTGAGCTCGGCGAATTGAGCAAGAGAGAGGTTGAAGTGATGATTGTTGATAATGAATTGGATTGAGAAGTGGTTGTAGAACTCAAAGATGAACCTAGGACAAAATTTTCTCATCTAAGGATAACAAGCAATCAAAACCTATAGCGGTAAACCTAGCCACTGAGTCATCACTAAGGTCATTATAGAAGTATGGGTCAATGGTTCTCCCTTCATGAACATATCTACTTTCTAAGGCCCTATAGATATCCCTAAGTGAATCGGACATGTTGTTGGTATTCGCTTGGCATTTTCGTACCTACGTGATTTTATTGTAGTCTTGTTGGTATTCGCTTGGCATTTTCGTACCTACGTGATGTATAGTGATTTCAATGAGAAATTATGATACATGATAATGACTCGATAAGTGAAAATTTTCAATGTAAGTGTGTCTATATGAGCTTGATGTGGGTGTGTGGTTTACTTGACTCGAATAAAAGAAAAATATTATTAATAATAAGCAAACCTTGATGCACAACCTATGTTTGATATTTCTCAAGATGAATGGAACGAAAAATACTTATGAATTAAGCATCTCGTAAATACATTCATGAGACAAATAAAACAAATGTTTTTGCATTGTATTAACAATGTAGTTAAACAACTTTTATTTTGTAAAGTTTCTAGAAGTGAAAATTATAACTTAGGGTTTTTGTTAAAAATTGATTTTCGACGAATTGCTTGAATTACGCTTTTTGAGTATCAAAGTAGTTATACATTGTTATATCTTAGTTCCAATTATACGAAAATAACAAGAAAAATTGAAAGCCCCAAATTATGTGATTCGATCAAAATCAAAACCTTAGACATGAAATTAAATAGAAAATAAGATGAAATCACTTACTATAGTTGTTATAGATTGATGATTTTGTAGATTAGTTGCTCTAATTGCCGATTAGAGTTCTGTTTTTTGAGGGTTTTGGTATTTGAGTTCATGAGTGTGTTTGTTTAATGTTTGTTGTGGTCCCAATTTGTTTAAAATCAGTTATTTACATGCGATCTATGATATATGGATCCACCTAAATAACGCATGGATCTCCTTATGGTAGATCTGTGGTCCGCAAGTGTCCATAAAAACGGATAGAGTTGATTTTTAGGCAAATTGAGATATGGTGTTGTGTTTTTGGCAATTGGAATGTGTTATATATCCTATTAGGAGTATGTGATATGATTTTCGGAGTCGACGTCCAAGTTTTGAGTGAACCGTGCAACTTGTCATGAATTTCCTGATGGAATTTCAACATAGTCGATCCTACTAGGTGTGTGTTATCTTTTAGCATAAGTTTGACCATTGCTAATAACACAATCATTTATGAACATTTAGACTTAACAAAGCATCGTCAACACAAGTGTGAGTTGCAATTCGATGATTAATCTTTTCGTCTTTTTCAATCGATTTCGTAATTTTCATGTATTGACCATACATGTAGATATATCGGCTATATTACCTTCGGATGCAACTTTCTCGATAGAGATATTACCCTTTTGGACGTTATCACGTAGAAAGTGGTGACGGATTTCTATATTTTTAGTTCTAGAGTGTTGTACGGGGTTTTTAATTAAGTCGATAGCTCCTTTATTGTCTCACATAATTGGAACGTCGTCGAGGCGTATGCCATAGTCGATCAGAGCTTGTTTCATCCATAGTGCTTGTTGACATGCCTTTCTGGCGGAGACATATTCGGCTTTAGTCGTGAAGATAGCAAGGGCCATTTGTTTCTTAGCGAACCAAGATGTTAAACAACATCCCATGAACATACAAACTCCACTAGTGCTTTTGCGATCAACGTAATCACCTGCGTGGTCAGAGTCGGCATAAATTATAGTTTCTATTCTGGTACCTTTCGCATACCATAATCCTAAGTGACTAGTTCCCCTAATATACCTAAATATACGCTTAAGGGCTTCTAAATGGTTAGTCTTAGGGTTTTCTTGGAAATGAGCACATAAGCAAACACTAAACATAATATCAGGCCTCTTGCAGTTAAATAAAGTAAAGTACCAATCATACCTTGATATTTAGAGCTATTCACAGAGTCGGCGTCATCGTCTTTAGTGAGCTTGATCTCCGTTGACATTGGCGTCTTGGCTGGTTTAGAATCTTCCAATCCGAACTTCTTTAACATCTCCTTGATGTACTTGGATTGATTGAAAATTATTCCGTCTTTCATTTGTTTGATTTGAAGACCCAAGAAGAAGTTCAACTCGCCCATCATACTCATCTCAAACTCGTCATGCATGATTTTTGCAAAATCATCACACAAGTTTTGACTCGTGGAACCAAATATAATGTCGTCGACGTATATTTGAACAATGATACGACGTGACTTTGATTTCTTAGTAAAAAGTGTGTTATCGACCATTCCCATTGAATTCTCGTGTTTATCAAAAATGCTTTTAGCCTATCATACCAAGCTTTAGGAGCTTGCTTAAGACTATATAAATCCTTCTTGAGTTTATAAACTGATGTGCGGTCGTCATAGGACTTCTACCCGAAGTTTTACAACTCCCTAGGCAGAGCACCTAATCGTTGTAGTAGTAGTATAGGCAAGACTCGGGGGGTTGTTATTGTTCACTCAAGGAATATGTTGGGAAGGCTTGAGCACGGTCTAACAAAATTCTAAGGATTGAAGGAAGATTATTTTTATATTTGTTGGGAATTAAAGATTCCTTGATGCTGTTTGAATAAATGAAACAAGAGGGACTAAATCGACATAATGAAGATTCTACAAATAATGGAAGATTGTAGATGATATGGTCAAAGATATGAAGATCAGGATTGATATCCAAATGATTTAGTTTCCTTATAATATTAAATGTGTTAACTAGGAAGGTTGAATACTTATGGAAAGTATTAATAAGTATTAAATATGATTAGTAGGTTACAAGGTTTATTAGGAAAGTATTGATGTAGAATACTTAGGAAAGTATTAATTGTATTGTAACCTACTAGGACTCCTTATACTATAAAAGGAGGTCCTAGGGTGTAGAGAAAAGATATCAATCTCTACACAATCATCATATACACGTTTTACTCATAGTTAGTTATAGCTTTAAGGTTGTAAACCCTATTACTATTAAGAGTGATCGTATTAATATATTGAAGTTGCAATGTTTGGTTAATTGTTATTATTCTTCTTAGTATCACAACCTAGTTTCCGCATAGTTTGTGATATTCCCAATCAAAGTTTCTACTATAGTTGTCTTGGATTTATCCAATACAACTAAACCTTATATCAGCTAAGGAGTTAAAGATCTATTCAGAACGGGATCAACAATATTTTTATGTTTTATAGAAATCAAGTAAATTATATATTGGAGAGGTTGGTTGGTTTTAGCTATTAAACTAAATAATAATCTAAACTAATGGTGATAACAATAAAATAAAAGACTGTGTTTATTTAATCATGTATTACTCCCTAGATTGCTTCTCCTAGTGTTGTTGCCTTGTCACACTTGTGATGATCTGTGTAATTATTTCCTAAGTCATGAACGAATTACATAAACCCGCCGTCTACTTAGTATTTCGTTATAGCAATGCACAAGTAAGGTAGTATGAAGACTATCACAAGGCCCATAGGGGTACACTAAGTGTATGTGAAATATATTAAAAGTGGATCAACCATATTAGGGGGTAAGGTAGTATGAAGACTGTTACCTGATGGCATCCTTTCTACACAATCACGTTTCCCTAGACATATCAATAGTGATACAGACAAAAGCTGGTTTTCTAAAGCCTAACGTGCACATCCATCACAAGAAGCAACACCACTAAGATCTACATTATAGGTTTTATACAATCATAAATAAATACAATAGGAGGCTTAGCCTAGCATGTTAATAAAGCAAGAACATAGATGAATCAAACAATACATAGACATACTGAATGATTAAATAAACCTTACTTGAGTAAAACATGAGTTGGAGGAAGTATAATAGGGTTTTTAGGCCCTAAAATCATCCCTAACAGCTGCTAAATGAACTAGGGTTTGTACCATCTTTTTATTCAAAAGTTACACACTCAAAACCCTAAATTCGGGTTTGTATATATAGGAAAATCGTTGCGATGGCGTCGCGTCTTAGTCGTGATGCCGTCATGATAGAGAATATTCTAGATAATAGGCTGGGTCGTGAACTCTGATGCTGTCATGGAATCTAGTGACGCCGTCTTGGTCTTCGTTGTGATGGCGTCACGTTGTAATGGTGACACCGTCTCTAGCTGCTGAGAACATTATCATGAATGATGTTGGTGTAGGTCCGTAGTCTTGTCAGTTTCTTCTTCAAATGATCCCAAGTCACGTGTAATTCATCCAAATGTCTTCCAAATGTGAAATACCTGAAAAGGAACGATTAAGTACCCATTTTGGGCATAAATGCACGATTTAGGGGTTAAACAACCTTGAAAAAGTGTATAAAATGACACATATCAAAGTACCCTCTATAGGATTCGCATATTCCACCAAGCAAATAGCTTTCCTACCTAAGACGATAACAATATGAGGGTCTTTTTCCTACTCTTTAAAAGTATTTTACAACACGACCTTCTAGACCTCATAATTAAAAGCACGGAAATTATACACTAGCACCTCACATAAGTGTTTGGGATTCTCTCTTTCACTCGGGTGTATAATAAATTATAACAAAAGGGAAAATGGAAAATCAACACTCATTATCTGTCATAGCATATAAATTACCATAGGCTTGGTAAAGGATCAAACCTCCACCGCTAGGTGCAAGTATTATTCATTACTATCTAAGAGGTCTTTTAAAGGGTTATGGGGTGTAGGTGTAAGATAACATATAATGAAAACAGAAATAGATGGGATACATTTGGGTGGCTTTGGGTGAAATTAGAGTGGAAGGGTTAGCTAATTATTTACATGAATACACGCTGGTTTGGTTGCTTAGCCAAGACTCGGACGAAGATATACAAACTCTACACAACTCTACATCAATCCCTTTCTTTTTCTTTTCTCATTTTTTTGAATAACATAATACATCACATGGGGTTTATAATACGTACCCCTACACTTGAGCTTTTACATGCTTGATATTTACAATCTAATCTAGTGACCCCCCGAATTTGAGGGTGGAGCAAAATAACAGGAGATATTGACAAACAAATAGTGGTAATGACTTTAAATTTTATCACCCATTCATTCGCGAAATAAATACTAACCATGAAACCCAATTGTCCCAAAACTGTAATTTACATGGAAAAGAGACATACGCAACCCGTGTACTCAATTAATTAACATTGGTTATCATAATAATGTACTACAGTAAGCACACTTATAAGAGTAGCTTAAGCTTTTTGGGTGTAATGATTGGTTTAAGGGTGACAATGCTCTTCATTAATAATTAGGATTAACTAGAAAATTATGAGAACCGTAAAAAAGGATAGGCTCGGAGGGTTGTACTAGGGGCATCCTGCACTAAAGGTGAGTGCATGGCAATGGTGTGGGATAGTTATATGATCGATTGTGACCATCATAACAAATACAGGTTTAAAACATGGGTTAATCCTAAGCCTCTTAAAAATCCCCCCAAATCACAAATCCCAATACTTACTATGCGGTCTCGGCATGCATATCACATAACAAGTTCTAAGAATTTAATATACTACCGGTACAGACTCATATGAATTTACTAACACCAGATAGACATTCAAAAAGGGACAAGCAAAGCATCAATGCCGATAAAACGACGAATAGACATGCACGCCTACAGATCAACCTTAACTCGAATCGGGTAAAGATAAAATCATCTTGGGTTACCAACGATGGGTACCCGAATTCCTAATGATCTAAGGGCGAACCTTACATTTTTTGGTGGAATTTTGAGGGTTATTGTGCTAGTCAGATAAATTCCTATCCATGAGATGCTATTAATACTCGGTTTTTGTCGGTATGTGTCGTAAAAAAATTAAATTTTGGGTAAAAATTAACCTCTTATGCTAATGTTTTCGATATATTAAAAAAAAAACAAAGAAAAAAAAAAAAAAACCATTACCTATCATTTCAAGGACAAAGCAAATGACAAATGAAAGAATAGTTTCTAAGGCTTATTTCCCCCTACACTTAAGTTGAACATTATCCCCAATGTTCTCTAGAAGTACCTGTTAAAACGAATAAAGGGAAAAGAAAACAAGGAAAAGAAACTAGTACTCCCCTGGTTTGCTTAATAATGGAGAAGAAACATGCGATAACTGGTTAAATCGTCCTCCAAGAATCATCCAATGAAACTTCCTAAGAACTTCCAAGCTTCTTCTCATCAAATATAACTTGTAATCAAAGACAAAGACAACTACACCAAGCATAAAATGTGCGATAAACAAATATACAATGTGAATTTAGGGTTCGACTCGATAGATAGGATGAGAGAATTGTTAAACTCATTAGGTTTTTTGCAGGTTTATAACAGAAGAATACATATTTTAAATGTTGTGCAAGTTTTATTTTCAAAAATAATTAAAAACTTTGAGTTTTCTGGACCTGGGAGTATGAAGCCGTCAGGGTTGTTGTGACCCCGTCACAGGTGTCGTGGTGACGGTGTCGCGTGTTAATCGTGACGCCGTCTCTACAGTCTGTGAAAATGAATTTTTTGTTTTTGATGAAAAATTTCCTGCACTTGATTCCATAAGTTAATTCCTGTACAAATGGCTGTATAAAACCTAAGATTTAATAATTCAATCATATGACTCGAAACTGACGCGAATTAATCTTAAACAACTCATTTAACATGTTTAAATTTGGCTCAAAAGCCGGATAAATTCCCCTACACTTATTGTTTGCAAAATACCTTTGATTGAAATTAAGACGAGGTTAAAGACAAACAAAGCATGATTACAAGATAGTTCAAACATAATAAAAACAAATGGTAAAGAATTAAAACACACAAGACATTCCTAATGTGCGAGAAAAGTAAATATTGAGTTGCCTCCCAAAAAGACGCTGTTTTTTGTTGAGTCCACGAGCCGGACTCTACACTTATTTAACAGATAAAGGGGAGGGTTCCCCTACACTTGAGTTCAAGTGTGGGTGGTAGTAACTGTACATACCATCATGATGAGAAGGAGCCATACGTTGAGAAATTTATTGACCAGGCTCTAAACGGTGTGCTTCTAGAATTTTACCTCTCTTTACTTCATTTAACCTATCGAATAAACTAAGTTCTTCTCCTAGAGGAGAAACTTCCTTAGATTCTAACCCCTAATCGTCATCAAATATCTCCCAATTTGAAATATCAACACCTAGGGATACACTTTTTCCTAATAAACCTGGTTTAAATCTATAATGTTTCTTAGGATCAACAATGCACGGGTGGTAATAGCAATATGTATCCTTAGGGTGGAAAGTCACCACGTGAGGTGAAGGTGGTGTATTAGTGGTTAAGCTATCTACTTCCTTCATCCTAAAACTATCCGGACTATGTGGTTTGATGGGTTGTTCGGGGCCTCTTTCTTCTCCTAGACTTACATCTAAGGGTGGACAATTAGGTAAAAGTTGTGGTTGAGGCTCCGGTTTATCAAAACTAGGAACTTCCCTAGAACTAAGAGGAGTGTTGTGATTACAATTCAAGCCTACTTCCTCTAGTTTTGTTTCGTTCAAAGGTTCTACCTCTATCGGGGTTCCTAAAGTCTTTTCAACTTCTTCTGGGTAAGTCACGGGCGGTGTGTATTCCTTAAATAATGATAGGATTTGTGTGGTACTCTCAGGGCTTGAAACCTCTACCTCATTATCCATCGTACTTAGGCTATCTACATGCTCATCATAATCTAAACCATGCATGCACCTAGGTACATGTACCTAACCATATAAATCCTAAGTATTTGAGCATTTGGATTGCTAGTTGTTTCATCAAGAAATAGCGCTTGTTTGTTGCTATATTTTTTATCATATTGGGCACAATCCTCTATGGCATACCATGCTCCTATATCACTAAACTTCCTAAGATCCCCTTTTGCTATCAAATTGATGATATGATAGGATAACGAGTCGAGATGTTTAAGAAAGATTTCAATTAGGGTCCATATACTAAGGCCATGATTCGAGACTTTTCAGATTATGTCTTTGAAACGAGTCCAGGAATCGTAGAGAGATTCATCTTGATGTTGTTGCAACACCAGGAGTTGATTACAGAAGAATACATTAAACCTACCTACGCTAGAATAACCATACCTATTCATTATAATTTACAAATGTTACGAACAAATGGCACAAAGAAAAAATAGACTACAAGAAAACTAATGACAGGAATTAAAATCTCACTTGAAAGGATTCAAGCGAGTAGAAATAAGTTAAACTATGATCAAAACCTAACCGTTCCCCAGGCGGCGGCGCCAAAAACTTGATGTGCGGTCGTCGTAGGACTTCTACACGAAGTTTTACAACTGCCTAGGCAGAGCACCTAATCGTTGTAGTAGTAGTATAGGCAAGACTCAGGGGGTTGTTATCGTTCACTTGAGGAATAGGTTGGGAAGGCTTGATCACGGTTAAACAGAATTTTAAGGATTGAGGGAAGATTATTTTTGTATTTTTATATTTTATAGAAAGCAAGTAAATCATATATTGGAGAGGTTGGTTGGTTTTAGCTATTAAACTAAATAATAAACTAAACTAATGGTGATAACAATAAGATAAAAGACTGTGTTTATTTAATCATGTATTACTCCCTAGATTGCTTCTCCTAGTGTTGTTGCCTTGTCACACTTGTGATGATCTGTGTAATTATTTCCTAAGTTATGAACGAATTACACGAACCCGCCGTCTACTTAGTATTCCGCTAGAGCAACTCACAAGTAAGGTAATATGAAGACTATTACAAGGCCCCTAGGGGTACACTAAGTGCATGTGAAATATATTAAAAGTGGATCAGCCATATTAGGGGGCAAGGTAGTATGAAGAAAAAAAAAAAAAGCAAACCATGGGTTTAGTGTTACCCGATGGTATCCTTTCTACACAATCATGTTTCCCTAGACATATCAACAGCGATACAGACAAAAGCTGGTTTTCTAAAGCCTAACATGCACATCCATCACAAGAAGCAACACCACTAAGATCTACATTCTAGGTTTCATACAATCATAAATAAACACAATAGGAGGCTTAGCCTTAATAAAGCAAGAAGATAGATGAATCAAACAACACATACACATATTGAATGATTAAATAAACCTTACTTGATTAAAACATGAGTTGGAGGAAGTACAATAGGGTTTTTAGGCCCTAAAGTCGTCCCTAACAGCTGCTAAACAAACTAGGGTTCGTACCCTCTTTTTATTCTAAAGTTACACACTCAAAACCCTAAGTTCGGGTTTGTATATATAGGAAAATCAATGCGACGGCGTTGCATTTTAGTTGTGACGCCATCATGATAGAGAATATTCTAGATAATGGGATGGGTCGTGAACTCTGACGCCGTCTTGGTCTTCGTTGTGACGGCGTTACGTTATATTGGTGACGCCGTCTCCAGCTGCTGAGAACATTATCTTGAGTGATGTTTGTGTAGGTCCGTAGTCTTGTTTGTTTCTTCTACAAATGAGCCCAAGTCATGTGTAATTCTTCCAAATGTCTTCCAAATGCGAAATACAAGAAAAGGAACGATTAAGTACCTATTTTGGGCATAAATGCACGATTTAGGGTGTTAAACGACCCCGAAAAAGTATATAAAATGACACCTCGTCATAAACATAGTTTGGTTTTTGAAAATAAATGAACCTCGAAGGTTGAGAAACATAAACCTTTTTGTTTATAAAACCATTTAGAAAAGCACTTTTTACATCCATTTGATATAATTTAAAATCATTTACACAAGCAATAGCAAGAAGTATTCTAATTGACTCAAATCTAGCTACCAGAGCATATGTTTCATCATAATCTATACCTTCTTGTTGATTATTTCCTTGTGCCACTAATCTACTTATTTCTAAAGACCCATTTTATTCCTATGACTGATTGACTTATAGGTAAAGGAACTAATTCCCAAACATCATTAGCTACAAATTGATTTAATTCTTCTTGCAAAGCTACAACCTAACTTTCATCTTTTAATGCCTCTTTGACATCTTTGGGTTCTATTGTAGATATAAAACAGAAGAAATTACTCTGATTTTGGGCTTGAGACAGTAAGGTTCTTTGATTAAGATTTCCTATGACTTAATCTAGTGGATGATTCTTGGATTCCTTATGTTAACAGTTTCATCAACTTCTATCGACTCATCTTCTTCTTCATCATTATTATTTACTACTTTGGTATTCTTTTTAATAGCTTCTTCTTCACCAACATCATCATCAACCAATGGTGATACATTGGTAGGAGTAGGACTTTCATCGAATGTCACGTTAAGTAATTCTTTGACTTTCATCGTGTGTTTATTTAATACTACATAAGCTTTACTATTTTGAGAGTACCCTAGAAAAGCACCTTCGTATGACTTTAGGTCAAACTTGGTTAGATAATCTTTAGTATTCAAAATGAAGCATGTGCTTCCAAATACTTTGAAATATTATAAAGAGGGTTTCCTACCTCTAAATATTTCATAAGGAGTTTTTCCTATTATTGGTCGAATTAATATTCTATTTAGTATATAAGTTAACGTATCGACGGCATTACACCAAAATTTTGGTGGAATGGATTGTTCATTAACCATGGTCCTAGACATCTCTTGTAGGGTCCTATACTTTCTTTCTACTACCCCATTTGATTGTGGAGTACGTGGAGCCGAGAAGTTATAAGTAATACCTTGTGCATCACAATAAGCTCTGAATTGTACTTCATTATCAAATTCTTGACCATGATCTGTTCTAATAGCTACTATAGAACTACCTAGTTAGTTTTGAATTTTCCTACTTAATATTTCAAATTTCTCAAAAGCTTCATTTTTAGTCTTTAGAAATCTAGTCCATGTATACCTAGAATAATCATCTACTACAACTAAGGTGTATAAATTACCTTCGTAGCTTTTAATTGCCGATGGACCAAATAAGTCCATATGTAATAATTCTAAACAACTTTTAGTAGAAACCATATCTTTAGCTTTATGACTTGCATGAGCTTGCTTCCCAATTTTACAAGCATCGCAAAAATGTTTATCATATTTTAGCTTAGGTAAGTTTCTAACTAATTCTTTAGATGACAACAATTGAATTAAACGCATATTTGCGTGACCAAGTCTTCTATGCCATAAGGTAGAGTTATCCACTATCGTGGCGAGACATAATTTGTCTTGAGACTTATTTCCTAATTTCATTACGTATAAACCATTTTTCCTAATCCCGTTTCCTATAATTTTACCATCTTTAATTATTTCACTACCATCTTCCGTGAATAAGACATGACACTTATTGTCACAAATTTGACCGACACTAAGTAAATTAAATGTTAAGTTATCTATGTGCTCTACGTTAGATATAGTGAGAGAGTCATTAGAAATCGTACCTTTTCCTATGATATTTCCTTTTAAGTTACTACCAAACAACATTACCTCCACCGTATGCTTTGTAGGTAGAGAACAAACCTTTTACCGGGTATATGTTTAGCAAACCACTATCTTTGATCCATTCCCTCATCCGGTTCCAAGCAAGTTCCTCCAAAGCATACCTATTTCAACAAAAACAAATTCAAGTGTTTGGTCCCCATATCATGGGTCCAAAAATATTTAGTGTTGTACATCCCTTGCATTTGTTGCAATTGATTGGGATATTAAAATGGGATACAATTTCCCATATGTACAAAGCCTTGATTTGTTGGTTGTTCCAATTCATAGGATAGTAGTTTTGATGAATTGGTTGTCTAGAGTTTCTCCTAGATTGAGGTGTGTTGTATCTTGGTTGAGAAGAAATATTTCTCCCAGGTGGAGGTGTTTTTCGATCTAACACGGTTTTTGACATAACATAACCGGAGAAAATATATAAATCTCTACACAATCATCATATAAACGTTTTACTCATAGTTAGTTATAGCTTCAAGGTTGTAAACCCTATCACTATTAAGAGTTATCGTATTAATATATTGAAGCTGCAACGTTTGGTTAATTGTTATTATTCTTCTTAGTATCACAACCTAGTTCCCGCATAGTTTGTGATATTCCCAATCAAAGTTTCTACCATAGTTGTCTTGGATTTATCCAATACAACTAAACCTTATATCAGCTAAGGAGTTAAAGATCTGTTCAGAACGGGATCAACAAAGGAGATTTGTGGGATTACTGGAAAATGGGTGGTGATAAAATTAAGGTATCTGATGACGAATCTTCTGATCTTGAAGAGTACTGGAGTGACAAGGAGGAAGAAAGTGCTGAAATCTTTAAGATAGAAACTGACATTTTTTACTATGAGACACCTCTCTGTTTAGCATTCAATGAATTTAACTACCTTCTCAAAGTAGATCCGGACTTACTTACATAGGATATTATGGGGTTTAAAACCTATGAAGATTACAAAGACGACTGGATCTATGAATGGAATGAGAATGTATCATGGGTATATGATAAGCCATGGCTTGATAATGGAATATAATATATTAAAAAGTGGATCAACCATATTAGGGTAAGGTAGTATGAAAACTGTTACCTGATGGCATCCATTCGTACACGAATCACGTTCCCTAGACATATCAATAAGTGAGTACAACACAAGCTGGTTTTCTAAAGCCTAACGTGCACATCCATCACAAGAAGCAACACCACTAAGATCTACATTATAGGTTTTATACAATCATAAATAAATACAATAGGAGGCTTAGCCTAACATGTTAATAAAGCAAGAACATAGATGAATCAAATAATACATAGACATACTGAATGATTAAATAAACCTTACTTGATTAAAACATGAGTTGGAGGAAGTATAATAAGGTTTTTAGGCCATAAAATCATCCCTAACAGCTGCTAAATAAACTAGGGTTTGTACCCTCTTTTTATTCTAAAGTTACACACTTAAAACCCTAAATTCGGGTTTGTATATATAGGAAAATCGCTGTGACGGTGTCGCATTTTAGTCGTGACGCCGCCATGATAGAGAATATTCTAGTTAATGGGCTGGGTCGTGAACTCTGATGCCGTCATGGAATCTAGTGACGCCATCTTGGTCTTCGTTGTGACGGCGTCACGTTATAATGGTGACACCGTCTCCAGCTGCTGAGAACATTATCTTGAATGAAGTTTGTGTAGGTCCGTAGTCTTGTCAATTTCTTCTCCAAATGATCCCAAGTCACGTGTAATTCATCCAAATGTCTTCCAAATGTGAAATACCTGAAAAGGAACGATTAAGTACCTATTTTGGGCATAAATGCACGATTTAGGGGGTTAAACGACCTTGAAAAAGTGTATAAAATGACACCTTATCAAATACCTCTATTAGGATTTGCTTATCCTCAAGCAAATAGGCTTTCCTACCTAGACGATAACAATATGAGGGGTCATTTTACCTACTCTTTAAAAGTATTTTACAACACGACCTTCTAGACCTCATAATTAAAAGCACGGAAATTATACACTAGCACCTCACATAAGTGTTTGGGATTCTCTCTTTCACTCGGGTGTATAATAAATTATAACAAAAGGGAAAATGGAAAATCAACACTCATTATCTGTCATAGCATATAAATTACCATATGTTTGGTAAATGATCAAACCTCCACCGCTAGGTGCAAGTATTATTCATTACTATCTAGAAGTGGGGGTTGAATAGTTTTTACCATTTTAAATTAAAACTTAGATTGTCGACTTATGTGAACTCAAGAGATATACACAAGTGTATATGATAGCGATGCAATAAGTAAGTAACTAATCTACGAAATATAAACAAGTAAAGATAAGAAAGATCAAACCGATGACACAATGATTTATAGTGGTTCGGCTACGAAGCTCCTCTTCGCCCTACTCCACTCCCCAAGTACCCAACTTGAGAGTTATCTTCACTATGTCAACAAGCTCCCTTTAGGCGGAGAAAACCGTACACGTCGCTTACACTTTTTCCGGTACTAAGCTAAATACCGAGTTCTACTTCGAGATAGAACCAATCTAACACACTATGTATTTTGAGGCCTAAATACTAACCTATCATACACATATGATACACACAACACACAACACAAGATATACAAGATGAATGATTATCACAAACGTGATGACACAACTAAACTAATAACACTTGAAGCTTGACGTCTTCTTGAGTGTTCTTCACTAAAGAGTGGAATGAGTTGATCACTTGTAATGGATTATGTAACAAGTATAATGATCAAAGAATATATAAAAGATAAAATATATGTGAGAAAAATATTTGTCAAGAGTTGTTTAAAATGAAAGAATAAGGTTGGTATTTATAGGAAACCTTTTGAAATTCAAATCAATCCCAGGGGAACCAAACATGCGACCCACATATCCCCTATCTCCTGGATCCGTCCATTGCTTTTGGTGGATCCGTGGGAGGAGCTGGGACAAAATTTGTTATTTTGTGATTAACCCTAAATCTATCCAAAATATTATTTTGTACTTATTAAAACTAGTTTAATAGATTCTTCTAGAAGAAAATATTTCTTATCACCAATAAGGAAAGATTTTCTAGATTTGGGAAGATTTGGAAAGATTTGGAAAGATTCGGAAAGATTGTTTCCACTTATGGTTAATCTTATTTTGACTTACATGATTAATATAACTATCTTATAATTAATCATGTGTTAGCTTAAATCATTTGATTAGAAAAGATTTATGAAAATGATAATATCTTTCATTGATCGTTAACTATGTTTAATAATACCATATTTATACCTTAAGTGATTTGTCATTGTCAAGTAAACTTTTAACTAAATAACTTGTTTACGTAAACTTTTACGTAGTATGACATTATATTTGTTATTATCAAAACATGAAGATCATTAAATATAAATATTATTAACATTTTAGATAAAACATGGTTTCTACACTATATGATAGATGAACATATTTACTTAATCATACACTACTCCTCAGATTGCTTCTCCTAATGATGTTGCTTTCTCACACTTGTGATGATCTGTGTAAGTATTTCCTAAGTCATGAACGAATTACATGAACCCGCAGTCTATTTAATATTTTGTTAAGGCGATGCACAAGTAAGGTAGTATGAAGACTATTACAAGGCCCCTAAGAGAATATTAAATGCAATTTAAATAACTTAAGAAGGATCAATCATATTAGGGGTAAGGTAGTATGAAGACTGTTACCGATGGTATCCTTTCTACACACTCTCGTTACCCTAGACGTCTATGTCAATTTAATATCTTATGGCTAGTAATATAAAGCCTAACGCGTACATCCATCATAAGAAGCAACATTAAAAGGATCTACAATCTAAGGTTCATGCAATCATAAGTAAATACTAAAGGATCTAGCCTAGCATGTTATAAGAAGGTAAAGAACATAAATCAATCAAACAATACATAGACGTATTGAAAGATCAAAGGAATAAATGAACTTACTTGATTAAAACATGGATTAAAGGCTGTTACAATAAGGTTTTTGAGGCCCTAAAGACGGCCTAAAAAGCTGCCAAACTCGAATATAAAAGTTAGGGTTAGTATCCCAAAAGTTACACACTCTAAAAACTCTAAAATCAATTTTGTATATATAGGAAAAGCGGTGCGACAACGTCGTGTTATAGTCATGACGCCGTTGCCACGTCGAATCTTCTAGAACCACTTTAAGTCGGCTACGCTCTAACGTCGTCGTCAAATCTCTGACGCCGTCGCTTTATAAATCGTGACCCCGTCGCTTGTAATTCGCGATGCCATCTCCACGCTCTGTAGGCACAATTTCTTCAAAGGATTTGGTGTAGAGTCGTAGTCTTGTTCATTTCTTCTTCAAATGAGCCCAAGTCGCGTGTATTTCCTCCAAATACCATCTAAGTGGTAAAAACATGAAAACAAACAATTAAGCACATAATCTGGGCATATTTGCATGATTTAAAGGGTTAAATGACCCTGAAAAAGTATATAAAATGACACCTCATCAAATACCCCTATACTTGAGATTTGCTTGTCCTTAAGCAAATGAGTTTTTATACCTAGACATTAGCAATATTAGGGGCATTTAACCTACTCTTTAAAAACAGTTTACAACACAACCTCCTAGACCTTGTAGTTAAAAGCACAGAAAGCATATACTAGCACCTCACATTAGTGTTTGGATTCTCTCTTTCTCTCGGGTGTATAATAAATTATAGCAATATGAGGAAATGGAAAATTAATACTATTACCTGGCATAGCATATAAATTACCATAGGCTTAGTAAAGGATCAAACCTTCACCGCTAGGCGCAAGTATTAGTCATTACTCTCAAAGAGGTCTTTTAAGTGTGAGGTGGTATGTATAGATCACATAATGGAAATGAAACGTATTGGATATATTTGAGGTGGATTTTTTGGGTGAATATAGGGGGAAAGGGTAGCTAATTATTTATAAGAATAAACACGCTGATTAGGTTGCTAAAGCCAAAGACTCTGACAAAGATATACAAACTCTACTCCAGTCGACCCGCTCAAGACTAGCTACATCAATCTCTTTCTTTTTCTTTTCTATTTTTCTTTTTTTTAACATAATACATCACTTGGGGTTTATAAATACACCCTACACTTGAGTTTTAGAACTCATAATTACAATCTAACTAATGACCCAAATTGAGGTGGATCAACATAACATGGAGCTTATTAAGCTCTATTGGGGGTAATAAATTACTTCTTCCCTAATTCTTTATAAGATAAATACTACCATGAATCTCAATCGTCCTAATACAGTATATACAAGGATAAGGACTTAACAACCATGTACTCAAATAATTAACTTGGGTTAAAACAATAATGTACTAAAAGCGAGTACATACGAGGTAGGCTAAGGTTTCAAGTGTAACAATTGGTTTAAGGGTTTAACAATGCTCTTCATTAATAGTCCGGATTAACCAGAAAATTACAAAAACCGCAAAAAGATAGGCTCGAAAGGTTTCACTAGGGGAGTCTTGCACTAAAAATGAGTGCAAAGCATGGGTGTGGGATAGTTATATAGTCGAGGTGACCATAATAACAATTACAAGTATAAAACATGGGTTAATCCTAGTGCCTCTTATCATTTAGCAAATATTATTACTCACTACGCAGTCTCGGGATGCATCACTAAAGCAAGTTCTAGAATTATATACACTACCGGTCCACTCATATAATTTAATATCGATACAAATTCTCCAAAAAGGCGACAACACCAAATGTACACATCCGTAACGACAAATAAGACACAAAAGCCTGCATTCAAACCTTAACAGAAGAAACTAAAGGTAAAAAACAATCTTGGTATCCAAAAATGATACTCAAATTCCTATAGATCTAAAGGCTAACCGTTAACATTTTTAGGGTGAATTGCTAAGGATTTTTGTGCTAGTCATATAAATTCCTATCCATGAGACGCTATTAATACTCGGTTTTCGTCGGTATGTGTTATAATTTTTTAAAAATTTTGGTCAAAATTACCTTTTACGCTATGTTTCAATATATTACCCATAATTTTAATAACAAAGCAAATGACTATTAAAGGAATAGTTTCTAAGGCTTATTTCCCCTACACTTATTTTGAACATTGTCCTCAATGTTCTTTAAAAGTCCTCATAAAACGAATAAAGGGAAAAGAAAACAAGTTAAAGAAATTAGTACTCCCCTGGTTTGCTCAATAATGGAGAAGAAACATGCGATAACTTGTTAAATCGTCCTCCAAGAATCATCATAATGAAACTTCCTAAGAACTTCCAAGCTACTTCTCATCAAATATAACATGTAAATCAAAGACAGACAACTACACCTGACGTAAAATCGGTGAGATAATGATATATACAACGAAACTTTTAGGATTGACTCTATGAAAGCAGTAAAGATAGGATGAGAGTGATGATATAATCATAGGTTTCTGCAGGTTTATAAGAAAATTACAAATTTTAGATATTGTACAATTTACTTTTTGAGAATAATTGAATTTTTTTTGAATTTTCACATGGCTGGGTACGTGATTCCGTCAGGATAAATACTGACGCCGTCTCCAGCGTCTGTGAAAATTTCCTCTTCGTTTTTCTTGAAAAAATTTCTGCACGCAATTTTATTAGTTATTTCCTGCATAAAATACTGCATAAAACTTGAGATTAATCATTACAATCATATCACTCAAAACTAACGCGAATGAATCTAAACAATTTATTTAAAATTTTTGAATTGGTTCTT
The DNA here is from genome assembly GCA_026074375.1 of Tanacetum coccineum. Lineage (NCBI taxonomy): Eukaryota > Viridiplantae > Streptophyta > Magnoliopsida > Asterales > Asteraceae > Tanacetum > Tanacetum coccineum. The sequence goes on from BQNB010017465.1 coordinate 60,283, forward strand.
ATAAACCGGATATTCTCCTCTACACTTATTTTATGCAAAATACCTTTAATTTTTAATAAGACAAAGTTAAGAACAAAACAAAGCATGATTACAAAATAATTCAAACATAAAACAATAAATGAGAAGAATTAAAACATAAGACACTCCTAAATGTGGGAAAATAAATATTAGGTTGCCTCTCAAAAAGCGCTTTTCTTTATTTATGAGTCTTGTAGCTAGACTCGAAGTCACACGTCCTTACGTGACTTAACTTCATCTGCAACTCTAGTCAAATATTCGGGTCCAAGCTCTAGACATTCCTTATAGAACCCTAATATCTTGCTTATTACATAGTCTACTCCTCTTCTCTTATCCTCCTCGTTCCTAAAGTAGACAGATTTTGTATGTTCTTTCTCCAAATCTGATAGTGAGTTATATTGCTCTATCTTATGAGGCATCTTATAGGCAATTTCATTGGTTCTGTTTGTGAATCTCACTACTCCTTCAGATGGGTCATGAGTCATATTAGACATTTCAACAAAGGGATTTCCTAGTACTACTTGCGTCAGCCTAGGGTCTATGATTGAACTAATATCCTCAACAATCATGAAAAGGGGGGGGGTTTTCCTTATAAAAAAAAAATTGACATAAGTGAAGTTTTCTACGAAGACGTGTATTCCCTTAATCCTTCCTGTGAAATTGCTTACCCCTCTATTTAGATCATCCCTAGGGTCAAGTTTTCTTCTCATGATCCAATTGTACAACATTCAGGTCATGACGTTCAGAGAGGAGTTAAGATCTATATAGGCTTTTTCTACATGCACATATCTAATGTTGCATGGTATCTTAAGCATTAACGGACATCCTTCTGTGATGATGGGGTTTCTCAGAAATATTAAAGGAATTGGGTCACTCATTAGGTACTTATGATATGCTAGTTTGCTCCTAGTCGGGTGTAGAAACCCGTTTAATACTTCCACTTCATAACCCGAACCACGAAACAAGAAAAGAGAAGAGAGAGAGACGAAATTGAGAGTGAGAGAAGAGAGAGAGTTGAGAGAGAATAAGAAAAAGAAAATTTAGATTAATGAAAAGATTAGATATTTTGTAAAATAAAATATCTATATATATATTTAGATATTTAGTAAATATCTAAATATATATATATACCCCTACACATTTAATGTGCCGCGCGGGATATTTAACTAGGACCCGGGCTCGGGTTTTGTTTGGGATTAAACCCGAAACATATACAATATTAGATTAACTATCGAGCCCGATTCCCGATATTTTCCTGTTACAACATTAACTAATTAAAGACCGAAGCTCCATCGTAGAGTGACCGAGCTTCCTTGTTCGACTCAATAAATTGAGGCTAACAATCTCCCCCGAAGTGAGGTCTTGAACACGGGAACGAACTTCCTTAATTGACTCAATACAATTGAGGCTAACAATCTCCCCCGAAGTGAGTTCATTGATGACACTCCTTCATGAGATCAGTGAGATTGCTTTTGTCGTTTAAGCTCGAGTGTTCTTGGTCTTTAACTTCGTTGTAATCTTGTTCCTTCATGCTTTGCGATCTTGACTTTGAGCCTTTGTCATTGTTTTTATCGTCTTTGCCATCTTGCGATCTGTGTCCTTTGACCAACCTGCTCATACTTTTGCATTATCTTAAGAGCTTCAAATCAGAGTTAGGCGGAAGTCTTTGTCTTTAATACTGTGAGCTTTCTAGATAGTATGTCTTCGTAGATTGAGCATTTGAATGGGATTGAGGTTGCCGTTACCACCGTTTGACCTGCATGTTTACGTTAGTGATAAACGAGAAAATTGATTTGAAAATCAATCGACGTGTCACTCGTTAAAGAGTTTTTGTAACACATCGAGAGTGTCATGTTTTTATCAAAATTCATCAACCGTCAATTCATTTACTGGACCAAATTGATATCCAGTTGTCACAAGTTTGATTCATATAGAATCTCGCAAGTCACCTACCGCAGTGCTGTTTGATGATGACACTGGAAGGATTTCCATTCGTCATTGTGAATACTAAAGAGTATCACTCTGAATGTTCTGGCAAATATCACAATGATATTGCGTAGGACTCTTGATAACAGCTTGTGAACCTGATGATGTTCAACAAGTGTTTGAAATGGAATGTGTCCTAACGAGATTTTTATTGATCTCTTGGCTCTAGACTCGATTAGTGCATTTTGGTTTTAGTACTCGGAGGCTGGAGCAGACTGCCACCTATTCAATATCAACAATCTCGGAGTGAGATGTCAATAGATAACGTGTGTATCTCCATGACAAATGAGACAAGTTTCTGTTGAGAGAAACCCGAATGGCTGGGAAGGGTTGTGCATTGCATCACTGGGTCCATGATGTCGTTTTCAATGACCAGCATTCATCTTGATTCCTGATAGCATATGTATTGACCCGGTTTCTGCCTAAAGTGTGTGGAGGGCTTCTTTCTTTAGACCCTTTATCCATACATTTCTTTTTCATTCTTCAACGCCTTCAATGCTTACTAGGACGTCATTACTAACACCTTGTTGTGATTGTTCCAGTGTTAGCTCAATCTTAGTCGGCATTATTCCCATATACATTCATCTCCAATCATACCTAAGGACTGCTATTTCTAACTTTGGATTATCCTTGGGTAGATCCTCCGGTTCTGGTTGGATCATAGGATTGATTCCTAACCTAACCACCTTATGACTTCAGAATCGTCGTGAAATTAAGATGTTGTTGGGTATAAGATCGAACCATAAAACCTTTTCTTCAGCACATTGAGTCGAATAGATCATATTTTAATTACATTTTCTCCCCTTATTTTAAATAATAAACACTTAGTTTTTGAAATACCTTGTGATTAAAATATGTCTTGAAAAATCTGTGGGAGAAAATATGGTCAGCATGAATGGTTTGGAACATTTTGATAATGTTTTGAATACATAAGAATGGTCGTTGATGATGTATCCAAGAACATTAAAACTTTGTTTTTCGAAAAACTCCCCCTCAAAAATAGGACCAATTGAGAAATTGTTGTCTTTTGAAAACATTGTGAGGGTTGGAGTGTTGAACACACAATTTTGAAAGATTATGAATTGTCATCGAGAAATTCTTGAAAAATTGTGTTCAACTTTTTGAAAAACCAAATGTTAGAGGACTTCTCTTCTAACGGTAAGGGTAAGCGCACTGAAACGTACACTTTCCTTTTTCTTGAGCTAAAACATTGAATGTCTTGTAAGAACAGCTCAAGACCGAGAAACGTTAATTTTCTCGTTGGGAGGATAAGTTATAAACCTTCCTTTATTTGAAGTCCGGGTTATGTACTGATATTTGCACATAAGCCATCTAGAAAATTAGAAATGACATGTTTTGAAAGTATTTGCAACTCTCGCTCGAACTTCATTTACACACCCGTGTCAATGTTAATCGACATTTCTAAGCACGTAAATGTTATCGATTCCAAGAGACATGTCGAGAAGAATCTTTTTGGAAATTTTCTGATTTTCTGATTTTGTATTTTCTTTTTGAAGTTTTATATTTTTGTATTTTGCTTTTCTCAAAAATATGTACATGGTGATGTTTGATGATGATATCAAGCAGTCTCATTTGTCAGAACCTCCAGTTCAGCTGGAGTCAAACATCTCATACCAATCCTTCTGACAAGATACTTAAACCGATCCTCAGGAAGGGCTTTCGTAAACATGTCAGCTAATTGGTATTCAGTTCTAACAAAATATAATTCAATTATGCCATTTTCAACCCGTTCCTTTATGAAATGATACCGAGTATGGATGTGATTTGTTCGCGAATGCTGTACGGGGTTGCATGATATTGTTATGGCTGAGTGAGAGTCGCAGTACAATGGTATTTTGTTGTAGTTGAAGCCATAATCGCGAAGCTGTGTCCTCATCCACATTACTTGAGCACAACTTGCAGATAACGCCACGTACTCTGCCTCTGCTGAAGACATTGCAGTGCAGTTTTGTTTCTTTGACATCCAACTTACTAGCTTATCACCAAGGAACTGTATCCCTCCAGAATTGATTTTCCAAGTATCAAGACATCCGGCATGATCAACGTCTGAAAATGCTGTTAGTTCAAAGCCAGAATCCTTTGGATACCAGAGTCCCATGTTAATGGTTTCCAGTAGAACCCATCTAAGACCACATTTGTCTTGAAAATTCCTAACCCTCGGTTTCCATCTAAGCACAAGATCTGGATCAATTATTATTTCTCAATTGGACAGGTGGATCTTTTTGTTTGAGAACCTATGTCCTGATGGGATCTGTCTTTCTGGTTTCTTAGATGCACTTGACTTTTCTACGGGCATATATCTCTTTGTTGTCTTATGGGATTTTGCATCCTTATTCTGTGCAGAGGCACGAGGATTTAACCTTGAGAGGTATTCTAAGACGCATTCATCATGATTTGCACTGTAAAGGCACTTTTTGCATGTAGGACATTGCAATTCATTGAACTTCAAGAAAGGCTTTTGTTTCCTATGTTCTCCTAAGTGAACATCTTTGTTTGAAACCCGACTACTCATTGATGCTTGCCAATTCCTAGGTTTTGGTTTGCAACCATTAGCAGTGTTGGGTAATCTAGCAGGATCAATCATACTAGGTTTTCCATTCACTTCTTTGTCTTTCTGAAGTTGTGCACTTTTCTTAGCTTTCTCTAGGTAGTAGTTATGAACCATGTCATTTGAGCCTACTTTTTCCCTTGGTGACTGATGTGACACATGCTTTGGGCAATTCCTAGAGGGGCCAGGTGCAATCACATTGGTGTTTCGAACTGCTTGTTTTCTAATCTGAGGCAAATTCTGTTGAGTGACTTGTTTAAACAAACCATCCGACACATTAGTTTTATTAACCGACTGTTTCGTTTGAAAACTTCTCATTTCAGGAGAATTTGAAAAAGGAGTCGGTTTTCCTAAAACTAATGGTTTTGGAATTCGTTGAGCATTTGGTTGTCGAACAACAGATGGTTTATTAAACTGAGTTTCCACAGACTTTCCCTTGCAGTTCTCGATGAGTTTCTTTAACTCACTTATTGCTATGTTCTTGTCTTGCATTTGAGCTTTCAAATCTTGTATTTCATGATATTGTTCACGTTCTTTTCGAAATACATTTGAAGCATTTTCTTTGCAAACTGGGTTGTTTTTCATCTGTTCTTTACAATGTTGTTAAATAAGTCAAGAAGAAAATTTGGAGTGTTTTTTCAAGTTTAGAAAAACTTTTTAACAAATTATTATGAACTTCTTTGTTAACAGATTCAGTTCGTTTCGAAAGCTTTAGTGCAAGACATTCACATTCTTTGACTTTATGAAGATACATGCATTTCAATTCAGTATGAGCATTTGATTCAGACAGAGAATGCAAATATGAACATGTAACATCTTTAGACACACACTCTTCGAGAAGTAGATCATATATGTTTGAAAAATCAGCCTTTTCTGATTCAAGTTCGTCAAGCTCCTTTTCAAGGGAAAACGTACTCCAAATCGCAATTCATTTCTCTTTTAAGTTCATGAAGAAAACTAATTACTGTCTATATTGTTTTTTGTCTTAAAGAAGGCATTAATAAGATTTTGATCAAAACTTCCATACTCTTGGCAGTCTGGGTAGGAAATAGCACTACAGTATGATTATATCCAAGTTTGTTGACAAAATTGTTTCTAAAATGATTGAAGTTGTTTGTCAATTCGTAATAAAGTAGTCTAACTTTTATCTATGGATTTAGACATGTGAAGAAACAATGCTGTTTTTAGCAATGTTTGGTTTTGTCCTAACAAACGTTTTTCTCCACATTGTCTTCCTAACTTCTTTAGCGCGTTCCAACTGATCAAGATAGGCTTTGGATGGTGGTTTGAAAGTTTCATAAAGACTGTTTTGATATGTGTAATTATATGGTTTCACTTTGTCTTTATCCAATTTTGATCTACTCTCCTTTTCAAGAGTCACTGTCTCTTCCCCATCGGGGGCACAATCTGTTTGCAGGGATCAGAAGTATCATATGGGGATCTCATACAACGGCTTATCAGATTGAGCTTTCTGGCAGTACTTTGGATTAGCAAAGTTGATCCTACCATGATCACGTTGCGCATTTTGGGGTGCAAACATGTGAATGGGTCTAATTGACTGATTGCGTTTATAAAGAATTTCATTTAAAAACTTTATCTGTTTCTCCATCTCAATCATCGTGTCAATGTCTTTTCCTTCCTTAACCTTTAAATCCGAAATAACCTTACTTTTCTCTTTGAGTTGACCTTCAAATTGTGACCTATTTAACAAACTCTTTTTGACTAGCTCATCGTGTTTCTGATTGACAACTGAAATTTCATAGGTTTTAGTTTTTAAACCCTCTTTTATGTCAATGTTTTTAATAGCTAATAGTCCTAGAGTGTCATTTAACTTTGTTTGAAGTATTTTATAATCACTCGTTAGGTCATTAAGGGCCGTGTACTTCTCAAGCTCAGTCTGTTTGGTCTGAAGTGCAATCAGAGAACTATCCCGACTGCTAGTAGCCTCCCCCAGAGCCCTACTAGACTCATCCAAGTTAGTTTTGCACTCCTTCAGTTCTTGAGTTAATGATGCGTTTGCTTTCTTTAATTGCTTTAATACCGTTTTGTTTTCCTCTGTATCAAGAGTCAAATTAGCAATTAAATTAGCAAGCGCAGCACGCTCATCAACACATTCAGCCGCATTTTGATCAACCCATATTATCCTTAGTACAATATTGTGATGAATCAGGTGAATGACATATGCTTATCATACCATCTCCAAAACATAATGTCGTTAATGGATTCAGGTTGCTCAGAATGTCGTCTCACATTGGCAAACAAATAGTTCATTTTCCCACATGGTTTTGACCTTTTCCAATGCTGACTTATAGAACAAATTCTTCAGGTGAGACCTCCTGAATCTTTGCCATGTAACTATAATGTGCTTCCAATTTTCTGTATATCAATCCTCTTCCCTCTGATTACATCCCATGCTTGTTTTTCATCTCCTGAACTTGTGATCCAATTAATTGAACCTCTTGAACCTTGCACTGTTGAATCTTCAACGTCTTTCACTCAACTTTTTTCATGTCATCATAAGCTCTTGCTTTGTGACTTGCTCTATACTATTATACATTGCTCCAATATAGTTTCATGTTCTGGATGATTGCAAAATCTTGAATGTTTGAGCTGTCATTTGAGGTGTAAACTTGGACAGTTTTCTCTGACTTACCTCCGATCGGATGAAAAGATTTGAATAAATATCGAGAGCTTTAGCAAGTCAGAGTTATGAACCTTTCAAACTGTCTTTGTTCACACTTAGCATCCGGATATGGAAATCCTTTCGTGAGAGTTTTTTCTGCAATGAGTTGTGTTTCTAGAGTTATTCATTTGTGAGATAACTGAAAATTAAATTCTGACATCATCACAAAGAGATTTAGTGCCAAAAGCTTGATGATATATGGACAATCGAGAAAGTCTGTCTTTCGAAAGTTGAGGTGGTTTATTAAGTCATTCAATTTGTTTCAAGGAGTTTTGTTTGAAAATCTATGCTTGCATGCCTACTGCATTTTTCTCCTGTATCTCTGTTTCCTCTAAAAACTGAACCCGAAGATGAAGTATCCTTTGTTCCCATTTTATCTGAAATATGAAGTGTAAAAAGATTTGTTGGATCTTAATGGATATGATGGTGATTGAATTTGGTTGTGTAACAATGCACGTTCACGGGATTTTACACGTCTATGATTAAAACCGATAAATGAATTAACGGGATTTTACAAAATCAATAGAAAACCGTGAGTGATTTGATTCGGAATCAGAGGCGAAAAATTCCAAAAAAAAACTGAAAAACGTCAATAAATCATAGAAAACGATGTTTTTGTGGTGCTTCGAAAAAATCCTTAACTAATCTAAAGGTGATACAGCGTGATCCTCTCGTTTTTCTCTTCGATTTGAGAAGGTCACGTGCCTCAAACGGACTTACGATCAAAAGTTAAGCTGTTTTTACTGAAACCTATTTTTCCCGTCACACAAAGTTGTTCTAAAAAAGTTTTCGTTCGATACGCCAAAAAAAAATTCTCGTTCGATTCCACTCTTCGTTTGCTGCCTCGACAGTTCGGATTCCGCTCGGTCGAAAGTCCTCTCGTTCGGTCTGCCTCCGTAATCGATTACCGCTCGTTCTAATACGCTCGATCGATTCCGCACGTTCGAATCCCTCGATTATTTTTCTCGCTCGTATCGATCCTACGAAATTTTCACGCCATCAGTGATACCAAAAAAAAAAAAGAAATTCCTTAGATTTTCGCTTCGTTCGAATCCTCGAATTTTTCGCTTCGTTAAAATCGATCCTCGAAAATTTTCTCCGCCTCGTTCGAACTCCAAACGTTTTTGTCACGCGATCGGACTTAACTTTCCAAACGATTTTTTTCACTCGTTCGAGTCGTAAACCACGTTTTTCACTCGTTCGGTTTGTTCAAGTTTTCAAAGTCGATCGAAATCCTAACGTGTATCCACTCGTTCGATCCTACGTTTTACCACTCGTACGACAATCGTGACGTTTTTACCACTTTTCTTTCTCTCTTCTTTTCACTGAAATTAAGATGTTGTTGGGTATAAGATCGAACCATAAAACCTTTTCTTACTGTTCAGCACATTAAGTCGATTAGATCGTATTTTAATTACATTTTCTCCCCTTATTTTAAATAATAAACACTTAGTTTTTGAAATACCATGTGATTAAAATATGTCTTGAAAAATATGTCTTGAAAAATATGTGGGAGAAAGTAGGTTCCCGATTTAACACTTCACTTCATAACATAACACGAATCAAGAACTAGAAGCTAGAGAGAGAGAGAATCGAAAAGAGAGAGAGAGAGAGATGAGAGAAAAAGATTTATTAGAAAAAAGATATTTTGAGAAATGAGAATTAGATATTATGAGAATTAGATATTTTCATATGGAAAATATCTATATATATATCCCTACGACGCGTGGGATATTTAACTAGGACCCGGGCTCGGGTTTTGTTTGGGATTAAACCCGAAACATATACAATATTAGATTAACTATCAAGCCTGATTCCCGATATAATTTTATTACAACATTAACTAATTAAAGACCGAAGCTCCATCGTTTAGTGACCGAGATTCCTTGTTCGACTCAATAAATTAAGGCTAACAATCTCCCCCGAAGTGAGGTCTTGAACACGGGAACGAACTTCCTTAATTGACTCAATACAATTGAGGCTAACAAAGATAGATGGGTTAGCTGAATCTAGAGAGAGAAAGTGAGAGAGAAAACTTTCTAGTGAGAGAAAATGTAACTTGTATAATGAAATGACTAACCACCACTTCCATGACATGGAAGAGGCTTATATAGTGTCTAACAAACTAGCCCATAGGCCTTGGCATGGGCTTACACGTTGGCATAGGCCTTGGCATCAGACCGAAGCTCTGATACCAATTGTAGAAACCCGTTTAATACTTCCACTTCATAACCCGAACCACGAAAACAAGAAAAGAGAAGAGAGAGAGACGAAATATAGAGAGAGAGTAGAGAGAGAGTTGAGAGAGAAAAGAAAAAATATATTTTTAGAAAAAATAAAACTAGATATTTTCATATGAA